>JASKDV010044736.1:0-15910 GCA_032466395.1 Aegires albopunctatus | reverse complement strand
TTACCGATGTAAACAAAAGAAAGTTTCTTGTAAAGGAAAAATAAAAGTATATCTTATCTTATCTTATCTTATCTTAAACCTATATTCATCTTTATCTTGTCTTCCAGACACCGTCATCGGAAATATCACGGCTACAGACGATGATGGACAGACGCTTTACTTCAAAACAGACACACCAGACACGGCATCTCTGGTCGCTCTGAGTGAACCTGTAGATGTTCCAAATTCGCCGGGAACCAAATCTGTAGACATTATACTCATTGCCAGGCTGGATAGAGATTTTGTAAGGATGATCTCGTTTGGTGTCTTGTGTTATTGATTTACTATTTCTTCTTGCTGGATCCGATTTTATAAAATCTGGTCGTAGAGACAGTGTTGTCTTCTTCTGAAAATTGTATTCATGCCTAACAAATGCCAGTCTTGTCCTGTATGTTCTGTGTTGCTGTTGACCAGAGGAAGTGAAGTCCCAATGTATAATGGTTCAAGGCATGTGAAATCAATATTACATAAGAGGAGCATTAACTTAATTAACACACCACCATTTCTTCGAATGTGCCTACCATACACAGCCTACACATGTAAAGAAAAAAATGATTGCCTGCTGTTTCCAATTCCCACCATTCCCAATAGCTTTTAGGTATATTCACAACAATCATATATTACAGTAAGATTTCACAGCAATAATTAAAAACCTAATCAATTGATACCTTCTAATAAACTATGAAGCATTATTTTAATTTGACTAAGGCTTTGAAACAACACCATTAAAAAAATATAATCGGACTACAAAATTTTTTTTGGAAATAATAATCTCTTCCTAAGGTGAGAACCTCACTAGTTATCGAAATGTCTATCAATTTCTTATTTTAATGTTACTAATATAATTATGACCACATATTGACAAAGATATTTTATTCACTCCGCAGCAAGCCCAACCTAATTTCACTTTCTGTTTAGGATCGTTGAAGCTTTGTTTCAGAATTTTTCATTGTGTTGGTTTAATCATTGCAAGCAACGTTGCAAATGGTCAACAAGTTTGAAGTATAAAATTACCCCAGAAACGTAGACATGCAGTGGTCATAAGTTGAAAAATACTTTCCCTTCGTTCTTGTGCTGTAACAGAGGTCTCTGTTTCCACTCTTCCCTTCATTAATGAACTTTTTTGTTGGATTGTTTTTTCTCATATATTTCTTGAGAGGGGGTGGGGGGGATGAGGTATATCTATTATTCTCTAGTCATTATTCATCAAAGCAACCCTTTGCTTTAAACCCTATTTATATTAAAATTTCATAGCATGGCATTCATTGGGTTTTAAAAAAAGGGACAATCCTATGGCACATTATAATGATAAATGAAAGTTTATTGATTGATCCTTCTATCTACTTAACAATTTGTGAATGATAACACTTGGCCAATGAATTATTATGTATTATTAATGTTATGGATGGTTATCATTAACCAAAGTCTGTGTTTTAGAGAGAGGGATATCCTATGCATGATTTCAAATTTAAATTGACATTCTAGATAAGGATAATATTTAGATATCAGTTTGCTGCCATGATAGAAATCCTTACTTCAAGAGCAGAGCAATAATTTTGATCTTGTTTATGTTCATGTTTTTTGCAGGCCCCTACAGAAAGAAAGCTATATTTTACCATTTCAGATCAGTCCAGTGCAGTAAGTTGATTATAGGATATGACAATAATTTTAACATTCTCTATGTTTTAATTTTATTAAATTAGCTATAGAAAGTCCTTAATGTTCTATTTGAGTCTTAACATGATTTGAGGTAAGGCTTTGAGTACATTACCTAACATGCTATTTTACTTGATGGCAGACAAATTATGCCTAACCATTATTTGTATGAGATTTGCACCTTGCTACACTTCAGCATTGCTGCTTGGGTATTCTCTCAAGTATTAAATTATGTAATTTAAACTCCATTATACATCCATTCTCTTTAAATAATGGTAATGAATAGTTATCAAGTGTCAACATCTCATTGATAAAATGTTTTGCTATAAATCTCTTTTAGCAACTTGAGAAATAATGCATAAGAAAAGCTCAAAATTGTGCCTAGATTATATTTTAATTGAAACAGATATTTTATGTCAGAATCATATCTTTTATTAAAGCTACATTATTTACCAATTGAGTTGCTGAATTTGATGGATTTGAATAGATTTAATGAATTAAATGAATTTGATTTCTGTTGATGTCTTTTTAAAGATCTCTATTATCATATATCATATCAGGGTTGAGGGCAATATGGGAGCCAATGCTTATAAATTTTCCAAAAGGTACATAATATCCAAGATATTCTTATTTCCAAAATATCTTTAAAGGGATTATATACAATACATGACCTCAGATGATTATGTTAACCATGATCTACGGTCAAAAGATGATGAAATGAGCTTCAGGAAAAGCATTGATAAAATTTGGATACTATATTATGTTTACTATCCTCCCCTTTTCTGGAATTCCTTTCAACGTTAAATGAAATTGCAAAAACACTAATTTTAAATCAAAGTTAAAAACATACTTTTTTAGAATGAAGTAATGTTCTCGCAACTAAGATAATAGGCCTATGCATTAAGATATTTTTATTATGCTTGTTCTAAAACTTTTTAAAATGCATGTTATAATTTCAACTCTGTAAAGCACCTTGAGCATGTGTATCACTCACAGAGTTGTCATCTTTTATCGTATTTCATCAGATTCCAGCATGGATTACATTGTTCATTTCTGATGTGAATGATGTTGCACCACAATTTGTCAACCTCCCATATGAAATAACCATCAAAGAGGTAAAACTGGAAATATTTGTATTGCAACATTTTTGGATTTAAAAATCCGGTAAATTAGATTTGAATGTATTTAGGAGTGAGAGTGAAAAGGAAATGATAAGAAGAACAAGTATTGATCTCAATATGAACAAAAACAAATTATAAGATTGGAGGCATTTTAGATTCATCATTATTAGAACACATCATTAAAAAAAATTGTTTAGTTCACATTTTTTTGGACAAATTAAACATAGGCTACTGGTAAAATTTGGTTTTGACAGAAGTATTTCTAATAATGAAGGTAACTGATTTATTTCAGTTATTACAACAAGAATATTTTTTGCATTTAGAAGAGATGTTAGTTAAAGTGATAATTGATGTATTTGATGAATATGCAGACATTAGGAGTGCACACAAATTACCCCATATCTCTATCTTCAGGACACACCTCCGAATCGAGTAATATTCAGTCGTATTTCTGCAAACGATCCAGATAATGGAAAAGGTGGAACAGTGTCTTACACAATGGAAGTGAGTAATTCAATTAGTATTTCTTTGGTAAAGAAACAAAATTCCTCAGTGCAATGATTTTTTCTCTACATATTTTTTAGTCTCAAAACCACTTTCACACATTTTATCTTGCTTTTTGGAAGAAATAAAATGAAGAAAATAATGTACAAAGGCTTTGCCTTTTAATTCTCCTTTGATATGAAGTTCTGGAAACTCAAACAGGTTTTGATATAGAATAATTATTTTTAAGGTAGATGTTAGGTATATAATATCTGTATGGGGTATGAAAATAAGAGATCCGTTTTAAATTTCAATTATAAGCATCAAGGATTCTGGAGTATGGGTATGAATCTGTTACAGAAATGTTGTTGTATTGAATTTACTTGTTTCCACTACTTTAGTGATCTCAGGGTTTTCCAAGACTGCTTTATAAACAGCCAAGGATTCATTTACATGCATATATATATGCTATGCACGGGACTGCCTAGATTATAGTATGTCTCTGAAAGGATTTGGCATGTATTATATCCTTGCAACTTAGGAATAGAAAACAGAGAGAAACCCGAAAAAATTGGATTTCAAATTCAAGCCTGTACGGGTATGAACCAGTGACCTTTGACTTGGCATACCTACTAAGCTATCTGCGCCCTTCAGAAATGTTTAGATGTAATAAAACGTATGTCTACATTTTTTATCATGTTGTATTAGAGTTTTGTGATGCAGACAGATACCAGAAAGCTTTTATTGTTTTGAAATTTATGTGGATCTATGGGGAAAGAACATGGCATTATTTAGAATCTGATTAATTTACAAAATCAACATTCACAATGCATTACAGCAAAATCTTCATTTCAAACTTGTTCACTAAAATCAGTTGTTATGCCATCGATATTCAGAGAAAGTTCAGCTGAACCTTTATCGCAGATTAATTTTTATTAAATATTCTTTATTCATCTTCTGAATGATGTTATAAGAGGAAAAATTTACAGATTAAAAATGTTAATTCCAGAAACTGGTGTAAGCGATGTTTGTGGCAATTGAATCAATTTTCCTTTCTCACTCTAACTTAAAGAATATATCACCACCTTAATTTATTTAATTGTATGGTTTGATGAGAGCACATTATATCATTGCTAATTAACTGCTAATGCTAATGAGTTGAATTATATCTTTTGTTTCTTTACAGTCAAATGCTCAGGTGAGTAGATGGACACATTAAAGACACATTCTTTTCATGAGTAATATAAAGTGTTTGAGAATAATAATTTAAATTAAATGTTTGGTAATGGTTTGAGTCAATTTTTTTATTCAAGAAATATTCAAACGGTCAATGAATCAGGCATGTCATATGTTTTGTGAAACATAAAAAACTCTCCTATAAGAAATAACGCATTTATTTCATTAGGAAACAACATATTTGATTCATCCATTGTTTAATAAAGTTCCTCAGATATTAAGATTTTACAGAAAAAACATTTTGATAATTCCTTCTGTAATAAAGGAGTCTTGCATGTCATGATGTAAGGAATTCATTTATTTTGATTTATTAGACTTTTTACACTCCTCACTTATACTTTATTTTTTCTAATTAAGCAGTTTTGTATCAATTCAGCTTCACACTGTTTTTTTTATAGATAGAATAACAATTTATAATATGTCCAATTTTACTTCCAGGCAGCAGATGCTGAATATCTAACAACATTCCAGATAAGTCAATACAATGGAAATATCACACTGTTGCGTCCTCTTAATTATGAAAAGCACAGCTTCTATCAGTTTAAGATCACTGCTGAGGTAAGATTTATGATTTTTGAATACTTTGCATTGAAATGTAAGAAAATTATAAATTATTTATGAAGCATCATATCATTTCATGTCATACCATATCATATCTAAGTAATGATATGTTGATGTGATTTTAGACATTTCTGTGGTAAATTCTCATAGACTTTAATTTTGTAATCACTTTCCTATCATTGAATAAAATGAATGTGGGATTACAAATTTACTAAGCAGATTATGGACACATTTTGGTTGATTTTATCCTTTGATATAGTTTGACATATTCAGACAAAAGGTAACAACTGCCTTCAAATTTCTTGCATGTTTCATTCATTTCTTTCTGAGGAGATATTTTTTCATCATCTTTAATCTTAGATTAAGGTAGTCTTGGATTTGCCTGATATAATGGAACACCTTGCCTTATTACATAGATTTGAAAGTAAAATACTTCTCAGATTTGTTTCAAATTTAATAATGTTTGATGACTATTTTTACAATGACAGGATGGTTATGGTCTTAGAGGAGATGCTGCTGGATTTGTTGTCTATGTCTTAGATGTTCAAGACTCTCCTCCAAACTTTGTAAATCTGCCTTACAGTGAAAGAATTGATGAAGATACTCCTCAGGTAAGGTTAAGCATTTGATATATTACTATTTCTTAATTTTCATTAGGGTTTTTTTTTTTAACTCTTAAAATGAAAGTGCATAAATTGGCCAAAGAAATGTGTGATTGAAACCTACCCAAATTAATTTTTGATTAATTAGAAAGAAAGGAAAGAAAATCTAATATGGTTTTTTCCTTTCCTTTCTCAGCTTAGTTTAGTTTAATCATGTCATCAATCAGAATATCAACCTTTGGCTAACAATAAAAGCCTTGCGCTGTCTTATATTTAAGATATGAACAATACAAATGTACCATTATATTGAATTTAACTTATGTTTTTGACTTTCAGGGAAGTGAAATCCTTACAGTGGTTGCTGTAGATGGAGACAGTGGTATTCCAAACACTATAACTTACAGCTTCCTAAGCGGTGAGTAGCACTGCATTTATGACTAAATGATGGTAATGATAAAAAATAAAAATGGATAGCACTTTTATACCACATACAGTATCCTAGGAAATATTTCATGTCCTTGAAAGTTTATAGTGCAATTCCTATAGATCTTCTTTTATGCATTGGATGCATGAAGAACTTGTAAACATTTTACTTCTTTTAATTTTAAATGACTTGCGACAGAAGGTGGTTTTGTTATTTTATTAAATTAACGTAATGGTAATCTTATATAGACCCTTTATTATCACAGCAATGCAGATTATATGTGCTGACAATTAGTTTGTTTTGTTAATAATGATATAAGTGCTATCTACCCTTCCCTGAGATTGCAGAATATGTCATTATATATTTTGTTAGAGCCAGGAGTTTGCTTTGAATGAGAGCTTGTTGAAGACATTAAATTAAAGAGAACAATTTGAATAAAATGTACAAAGATTTTTTTTATCATATTTCTAAGTTAATAATTCTTGAGGTTCCACAAATATTATGATAGTTTAGAAGTTTTACTATAAATCAGCAAATATGTTACTTTCAAAAGATTATTATTAAAAGAATGTTAGTCAAGTTTATAGTTCAAATTTATTGTATCATATTGTATTTCATTCTTTTTTCAGGTGATTATGAAGCATTTGATATTGATGCCGATGGAGTGATAACTGTGAAAACCCCTCTTGATCGAGATTCTGATACAATGAGAAATAAAGGAGGTGTTTATGCTATGATTGTACAGGTAGAGGAGCTGCTTTTAAGTCATGTTAAAATTTCTTCAGGCAAAATTAAGTATCAAAGGAAATGAAAGCATCTATCGATGCATTATTTTGTGGGTTAAGTACGATTACATTGGAGTGTTGATTAGGTAGATCAAAGAGTTTGATATGAAAGGTTAAAGAATTTTTCAAATACATTGCATTGAACTTATAATTTGTGTGTGCGTTTGACACAAATAAAGCTGTAAGGAAAAGTAACTACAAATGTGCTCAGGGTAATTTAAAGGATCTCTAAGGCTTTATGAAAATATATATATTGAAATAATTCCTAACTTCCTGTTCTATAGGCTTCAGAAGTTGTACCGCAAGGACAGGTCAATAATGGTGAAACTACTGCAACAACATTAGTTACCATAACGGTGAATGATGTTAATGACAATGGTCCAGTATTTAACCAACAGCAGTACAAAGCTACTATATTGGAAAACATGCAAGAGGATGTACCTGTTGCTTTTCAAGGTAGCATTATGCGGCTGTCAGACATTGACCAGGTGAGTCATTAAAAATTTGTTTATGAAATGTGGTAGATGCCGATGCCACAATTAACATAGGCATATGCTTCAAATCTTTGTAGCCTTCAGTTACGGTCAAGATGATTCTATAATCAATTTTGGTGTTTTTATGTTTCCAAATATTGTGAAAATTATATCAAATAAAATGGTCTCTAGCACAGTATTATTCAAAGAGAGATCTGTTAGTTTTTATAAGTTGATACTCATTTTTATTAAGTTTTGTCTTAAAGAAAACCATTATAATTAGAGGGTAAACATTAAAAGTCTTAAGAATGTCTACATAAACACAATGGTGTTAAATTGTATTTTGATTTTTATAAGTCTAAACATCCCAAGGTTGTTTTAAAGATTATTTTCAAGGCCCATAATGGTCTAGTTTCATGTCTTTTTTTTTTTTTTTAGTACATTATCATAGATAATCATTTTAATTTTTCCATTAAAAACTAACAAATGGGTTTATGATCTCTCTCCTCAATTAGGGAATAAACAGTCATTTCTTTTTGACATTTCAAAAAGATGGTGAGCCCTATTATGACTTTGCTCCTCTTCCTCAAGAAATTTATTCTGAGTCATCCATTTTAATACGAGTAAATAATTCACATATTTTGGACTATGAAAAAAATCAAAGAATAACTTTTGAGGTAAGTAACTCCATGTTTTTATTTAGAAAATGAGACATTTTAATTGCATTATTTATCTGTTGCTTGGTTATTTTAAGCGTATTTTGTTAATTTGATCATAAAACAGTATTCCTGTTGTTATCTTAAGGCTGATAAGATAAAACTCAGAGATGCTTCATGCTCATCTATATTTATTATATTTGATGGTTATTATTTTTTCTTTGAAACGGTTTCTGTAGCAATATGTTTTTCTATTTGCTCTTCACAGGTCGTTGCTTTTGAGTTAGAAACTGCAGAACGACGATCAAGCACAGCTACTGTGACTATTGATATTGAGGATATGAATGACAATGCTCCAGTCTTCAACATGACAACATTTGATGTTGAAGTTGATGAGAATGCTCCAACTGATACTCCCATAGCCTCTTTCTATGTGAGAATTATTCTTTTTGCACTAATTAATAAACTTTCAAGCACAATTCATGCAAAGATTATATTATCATAGCCCTGAGATGGAATGATGAAAATGTCTCTTGAAACATGAAACATAATGTTCCTTTTTTAAAATAAAAGCTATAAGTTGATTTTTTTTTTTTTTTCATTATTATTAATCCATAGAAATTCTTTTCGTGGGAAAACCTGCGTCATATCTTATGATTGATTGAAATGCACTTATCCAATGCAAATTTATTTCATCCTTCTGTATCAGAAAATATAATCAAATATAAAATTCATTTTAATCATAATGCCGTGAAGATATAGGATGAAATCAAGTTTGTTCAATATCATGTTTGTTTTCCATAAAGTTGACTTCTTTGCTGTTTTCTCAAAGGCTCATGATGAGGATTCTGGAGAATTTGGTGCTGTTCAATATTCCATTAGAGGTGGAAATGGAAGGTTTGTATATCAACAACTACAATTTTTGTAGAGTTCAATACAAATAGAAAAAAATGATTATTATTTAATGATACACCACTGATATAAAGGCAAACCAAAAGATGTTTTAAGAATAATTGATTTTTAGCTGATATGATTATAAGATTGTTATTGTAAGAAAGTTTCAGTATTTAAGTTATATATTTGATGAATAAGTTTTGTAAATGATCAGTAAATTTCTTCAATTTGTTATGATCACTTACAATCACAGGGCATTTAAAGATATTCATTGATGTGAATATTATTAGGGTTTTACGGATAATTAATACAAATTTAGTTGTTACAAAATGTTGGTGTTCATCAATCATCTATAGAAGTATCATCCCTCCTTCTAGATTTAAGATTAATGAGGATGATGGACAGCTTTTGGTCAATGGAAATATTGATCGGGAATCTACTGAGCAATATTACCTTACTGTTGAAGCAAGAGATGGAGGAGGTCTTCGAACACCAGCAGAAGTTGTAGTAACCGTAAGAGATAAGAATGATAACAAACCAGTTTTTAGAAGAGATGACTATGAAGGAATTGTCAGAGAAAAGGATTTAAATTTTATTCGCTCAGTGAAAGTTGAGGTAAGAATGCTTTTTTTCAATGTTAATTTCATCAAAAAAACATTGCACATTTCATTATTGGTTTAGATTATTTGATTTCAAAATTTTTAGATAAGAGCCAAACTATTATTGTTGTCTAAGGAAAAGTTACGGGATTTTTGTAACTTCTATTTTACCAAGTTCCTTTTTAACAAGATATTGAGTTAACTATAGTTGCTGAACGAGTTATCTTGTGAAAAAAGTTTTTAAGGCCTACTTTAATCGGAAAATAAACTGTATACTCATTAATCTATTACTAGTGTGATATAAACGGTGAACACTTTGATTTAATAAAGATATTTGTTTTATCTGTTCAGGCCATTGATAGTGATGAAGTAAATACACCAAGGAGCAAGGTTTCCTATCGCATTGTAGAACAATCAAAAAGCCTTTCAACCAATTTTAGTATCCACCCAACAACTGGAGTGATCACCATAACAGGGCCTTTGGATTTTGAAAGATTAGACAGCTCTTTAAATGGCAAAGTGGTTCTTAAAGTTGAAGCAGCAGATGCCGGAGAACCAATAATGTCATCTTTTGTCTTTGTGAACATAACAGTCGAGGTAAATGAGTCTAGTTGTTGTTATTGTTGATGTTTTTCATGCTTTATTGATTGAAATGAGACATATAAAATTATGCAATGATTCTTATGTCAAACCAATCAAACAGTAAAATACAATACAGAGAACAATCATTTTGGAATTATTACATAATGAATTGAATTACATTTAGTGCGATCCTATAGTGCTATAATATGGACTAATTCAATTTGTTGCAAGCAAGTAATCTAAATCAGGTCAAAGCAAACATAAGAACAAAGAAAAGATAGCGTTTTGTTTTTAAATGTGACTTTAAATTATATGTCAATTTTCGTTACTGTCTTTATAAACATATCATTTGGTAGAAAGCAGACTAACACATACCTTTTTTAATCTCTTCTTTGTTCAGGATGTCAATGATTTTTCTCCTGTATTTTCAAAACAAGAGTATGAGAGTAAAATCTTGGAAAACTCTATTAAAGGTAAGATGATTTTAATTTCTTCTCTGAGTTATATATCATATTGAAGAGTAGATAAGGCTAAAGCCTGCGAATGCCCTATACAGCATACAGCAATAAATATTGAATTCAATCAGTAAACATTATGCATCACTAGGTCAATAATTGTAAGCATTAAATATTACTCATCATAATCACATATAGAATCAAAAAGTTCTACATTGATAGCATTTTTAAAACAACAGTGAGAACCAGAATGTTGTGCATGGAACCCATTATCAATATCAGACAGACCATGAACTATTTTATCTTACTGAATTCGATCCCTCCCTTGTTCTCCTATACATGTATGTTAGAAATGGAGGACCAAATAATTTGAATCTATCCAGCTAAGGTTTGTGTAACCTTTTAATTCATGATAAAGCAAGAGGACACTTCCCTCCAGCCAGTCAAATTCACCTCATGCCAAATTAACAACAATTTTAGAATCCACCCAATAACTGGAGTGATCACCATCACAAAACATTTGGATTTTGAAAGATTAGACATCTCTTTAAATGGCAAAGTGGTGCAAGTTCCCTAACCTCCTATCTCTGGCTTTCATGCTCAGAGGTAATGCAAAACTGCATATGTCAATATAAACATCCAATATCCTTCACCGACCCGCATTCAGGCAAGTTTTGAAACAAACAAAAATATGTTTGGCCTTGACATCCTTTGCTGACCCCACCCCATCACCCTCTGTAGAATATGAAGGATGCGATGCCCCGCCCTATCCAATGTTGGAACATAAATTAGAATGTGATCACATTTGAAAACATTTTTCTGTTCGAATCGATAATATATGGAAAAAGTAAGATAAAGGAGCAAATGCTTTATTATTGATTGATAGGAAAAAACATGGTCAAATATGATTTTACTGCCATATTATGAGAGACATAATGACATTTATGTGAATTTTATGTAACATTTGAATTTACAAAGCTTACAACTCTCTTTGTGATTACAGTAATTTATTATATTTTTTCTCTCTCTAAAGGATTTGTTGTCCATAATGTCAGTGCTCAGGACTTTGATGGGACAGCACCTAACAATGATTTTATCTATCGAATAGAAAGTGGAGCCTTAGACAAATTCAGAATGGATTTTCAGACAGGGGAAGTAATAGTTGAGAAAGGGGCAAATCTTGACAGAGAAACCCGTGATGAATATGTTCTATTATTGTCTGCAATTGATAGAGGAACCCCTCCTCTCACAGGCTATAGCACGCTTAAGGTATTTAATTTTTTTTTTCTTTATTTTTGCCACCATTGTTATTATTATCATCATCACCAATGTTGTTTACTTCAGCATCTAAAGCATTGGTGTAATTTATAATATTGAAGTTATCATTGCTCTCAAAATTAATTATGATGATAATAATGATAATAATGATAATAATAATAATAATAATAATAATAATAATAATAATAATAATAATAATAATAATAATAATAATAGTAATAATAATGAATAGCATTTATATAGCACATATAAAAAAAAAATTTATGCTCTAAGCGCTTTTAAAGAAAGCAAAAGGACAATATAACATAAATTATTTTAGTCAATCATATAATACTATAATAATAGGCCTCCGGCGGTCAGATCTGACCATGGATGCAGCATGTTGCACTGCGTCTGGGCAATGTATTGTCAGGAAGTGTGGTTGCCCAGGCACACTTCCTTCCCTTCAGATCTTGACTTTTCCTGATTACTCAGAGGAGAGACATGGTCAATACGTCTGAGAAGGAGAAGTTTGTAGGGGTGTTACTCTTTATTATACCATGGTAGGAATCGAATTTTGCCAGGGTGGCGGCCAAAACTTCCTGCTTTTATTTATTTTCAACCACAGAGGGTTCCTTTACAGCGCAAAGGCACAAGGGATAGGACTAGGCACTTATATCCTGCCTATCACAGGATAAGGGAACAGAAGAAACTCTAAAAAAAAAATTGGATTTCAACATAAAGCCTGCACCAACTGGGATTTGAACTCTAGGTGTCGAGTGCGAACTCTCGACCGTTTTGGCTTTGTAGGTCAGCTCCATAACCTATTGAGCTATCCGCTCTTTATAATAAATACTATACTAACATTAATCTATATTCAATTTCAGTGACAGGCACATCTATTTACTTTTCTTTTTTTAAATGAAAAAAAAAAAGTTTGAAAGGCTTTGTTGTAAAGATAGTGTTTTAGTTTGTATTTAAACATTGTGTTGTTGTTATCGTCTTATATATTTTTGGTCTGAGAATGATCATAACTTTTCACTTTGTCTCACATTCCTTGTTGTGATACTACCAATATACTGAAATCTATATTATCACAACACATTCATTTTCTTTCAATCCCCAAAAAGATCTTTAACAGATTTCTCTGTTTTCATCAATTTCAGATTGTATTAGATGATATCAATGATGAGACACCTGTTTTTGATCCAGTATCTAAACGGGTTGATGTGAATGAAAATACTACTGTTGGAAGTTCCATTACTACATTTGTGGCTAGTGACCAAGATATAGATAGCAACTTGTTTTACACTATTGGAGATGTAGCTGCATATGCAGAAGATGAGGAAGCTATTGATGTAGAACAAACTGGAGTTAAGGTGAGTTTTGAGACTTTTCTCTTTTTGACAACTTAATTATACTGAACTTTGATATTATTGATATACTATCATTTCTTGTCATTATTATAGCGAGAATGCCCGGTAGTCGGGAATCAACATAATCCGGCACTTAGTCAAAGCAGGGTTTTAGGAAGAGAGAGAAAGAGAGCTTCAAATAATCATCAGTTGCATTACAACTTTTGGGTTTTCCAATAAACTTTTCGGCCTCTTCTACAATTTCTAAATTCGTTTCAAGGTAAAAATCATTTAGATCATTTTGAATCTTTGTGATTGTTGATGATCAAGGATTGAAATTGTTTGCATTTCATAAAGTTTGGAGACATATACACATACGGATGCCACTGAGTTTGGTCACGAATCAAACATCTCGTACATCTCCTCTTAATGACTTCACTAATTTTGAAATCCTCTTACTTTACACCGTACTCAGCCCTTATCGAAAAGATCAAAATCAGCTCGGTCAACTGCCAGACAGAGATCATTTTGTCACACCATCTGAGATTTGAATGCATTGTCTGAATGAAAATCGAAGACATGTTATCCTCTGAACCTGCCTGCTGAAGTCCAGATCATTGCGCCGCCTCCTTGGCTACTTCGGCGCATTTGATTGGTTGATTGTTAAAGTTGCACATGTCCATCCTTTCATAGTCAACCTGTCATGACATGTCCATGGGCACACAGGGATTTCTTACCTTGCCGATAGTAACAAAGGGGTGAGATTAACCACGCATGAAGCGATAGTGCATGTTTGTTAGCCTTAGAAAGTGATCGCTGATAAATTATCAAGCCTTGGTTGACATTTGCTATTGTGACATGATCGAGAAATAGCGGGCACTTAGGTGAAAGAGATTTTTAGCGGGTGGGCACCTAGAGTGGATAAAATGATAAAAAAAATTATGTTGCGGTGGAAAAGCGGGCACTTAGGCATTCAAATGGAGGACACTCTCGCGACAACTTAATAATATAATATAGTAATATCCATGATAAACTAAGATTTTATTGGTTTCAATCTTTTACAAGTTTCTTTCTAATATTTAATATTATGTAAAATTTATGCATGAAATCTTTCAATTTGTCAAATCATCAGGATTATTTCAACATAAGCTCCACGGGCACTGTCCATATAAAAAGTAAGCTGGACAGAGAGACAGTAGAAAGAATAATACTGCACATAGTTGTGGAAGACAAAAATGCTCAAGTTGGGATGCAAACAGCAACTGGTATGGTATATTTTATGCCCTATATGTTACACTTTATTGATTATCAAGCTATTTTATTGTAATTTTATCCAGAGAATGTGAATGAAAAAAGAAATTAATTTTTTTAGTTTTTTCAAAATTATTTTTGTATATTTAAAGATTTTAAGAAATATCTTGTTTTATCAGAGATTAATTCTCAGAGGAAGACTATATTGAAAGGTCTTAGTCATCTAATGATGGAAAAAGAAAACAAATCAAGTGACTTTAGTGCCTTATGATAATTTTAACATTTATTTTTATCATGAGTTAAGTAATACTAATAAGTTTTTCTTACTCTAATTGAAACTGTAATAGGAAACTCAATGTTTATTTCCAGGCACATTGATAATAGTCTTGACAGACTACAATGACAATGCTCCGGTGTTCATACCATCTGACATTTACAAAGCCAATGTATCAGAGTCCGAAAGTGTTCAATCTATCGTACTTCAAGTATCGGCAACAGATGCTGATGACAATCAAGCTGTTTCATACAGTATTGGGACTGCAAGTGTTGATGCTTTTACTATAAGTCAAGATGGTATGTTTCCTATTTGATACTGGATGATCTAAAATGGAGATAAATGAAAATTTACAAATTTACAAATTATATGAAATTAGTATACCATCAGCGTTAATTGAAAACCCAACAAAGAGATTTATTTAAAAAATGTTCATTGTAATAACTCGTGATTTATTATTTTCACTCTCTTTTTAAATTCCTAAATCTAGTTTAAATCTTTGTTCTTTTGTTGTTGTTATTTCTCTTCATTGATTTTCCAAAATTCTTTTTTTAGGCACAATCCGTTTAAGCAAAGCACTTGATCGTGAAAGTAATGAACAGGTGACCTTTGAAATTATTGCTACGGATAGTGGAACTATCCCCCAGATTTCAACAGCTACTGTCAGTATCCTAGTATTGGATGCTAATGATAACAAACCCATCTTCAAAAGTCATGAAGTCATTTTTGATGTTTCTGAGGATGCTGCTGTTGGCCAAATTGTTGCGAACTTTACTGCTACGGATAAGGACAGAGATGATTATGGAACAGTTTTTTATATATTGACTGGACCAGATAGCATTCTTGGAGGTTTTGAAATTAATGACAAGACGGTAAATTTGTGAAATCATTATGAAGTAAATCACCATAATTTGTTTTATATTTAAGAAAAAAATGGTTACATTTTATGGTTAGTCTCATTTGTCACAAAAAGTCAGTCTATAAAGATTCACAGGGAATCATTTAGGCTACTCAAAATAATTTGTTTTCTCCTTGGTAATTTCCATGATATTTAAAATTTATCTTATCAAAATTCTTATTTGCAATTAATGCTAGAGTTTTAACAATATCATCATATTTCTTCGTAATACATATCGACGGTGACAGTCGCAAACCGTTTAAGTCCGAAAAAAGATCAAGTTCTAATTTTGTCTCAATGTTTACATTG
>JASKDV010044625.1:0-15913 GCA_032466395.1 Aegires albopunctatus | reverse complement strand
GAAAGAGAGAGAGAGAGACAGAGAGAGAGAGAGACAGAGATAATTTAAAATCAAGTTCAGTGATCTAAAATAAGTTGATCATAATTTGATGTTTTTTATAACACAATCTCCCACAGGCAATAACGATTTGTATTATTCGTTATCTACAAGCCTGACTCAACAGACCTAGAAGAAAGACTCACAACTGTTGTAGTGTATATTTAATTACTATTCTTACATCATAGAGTAGAGTGCGCACATATCTCATAAGAATCACAAATATTAGAATGGAAACAGTCAGAAAATCATTATTCTTTCTTCATTATTACAAATCATCATCAAGGACTGTAGAATGAAAGATTCAGAACAATTGATTAAGTCGTTAACATGAGTTTGGGCCAGAAATCGAAAAGAATGTCTCTATTATGAGCAGAATAGTTCACGTAAGTTATAGTATTGTTCACCATAAAAAAAAAAAGCTCTACAGTAATTTCCAGCAACTTTGTTTTCTGGTGACGGTGAAAATCTTTTACCCATGCTAAAAACTTTTGTTGGGTCTTTCCTTTTTCTGTTGTTTTTTCTTTTCATTTGACTTTCAACACTCCTTATTGGATAGGGATCAAATTAATCATTCTAAGTACGATTTTATCCTACTGGTCGGCATCTATTAAAATCACATGACTCACCTTCATGATCTTTGGGTCAAGAGTTGAGTGATGTGATGGCTCAGTCTTTTCATCACCTTTCTCAGCCTCGTTTTCTTCTTCTTCCTGCAAACAAAATCAAGGGAATAATCAGGAGAAGAAAAGGAGTTTCAAAATGGCATATATAAAGTTCATATTCCCAATTGACAGAAATTAAGTGCTGGTGAGTTCATTTTAATGCAATAAAAAGAAAGAGAAAATGTCCAGAAACGAGACAAACAAAGGATTTCTTTTCAGTAACAATAAAGTCATAATTCATGCAATCTCCAAGCACAATGCCTGGCATTTCAGTTCCATGAGAGAATGTAATCCAGCACTGTAATAAAAGACAATAAGACGGGACACTAGACATTGTAATTCTAGGCGTACAGCGAATCTTTTCTTTCTTCTTCTCGCTTCCTCCTCCTCCTCTGATTGGAAATTCTGGTCTATTTTTCATCATCCTGAATGGAATAATTTTAAAAAGAAATACCAAAACAACAAAACAAAACAAAATAAAACAAAAACCAACGACATGATATATTGAAAAACATACATATATAAATATCAAAGAGAGAGAAAGAAATCTTGTAGGAGGGTTCTTCTTTTTCTGTGGCCAAAATTAGCCTTTGCAGCGTGATGTGTCTTATGACGATAAACTTGGCAAATGTATAAAGCATATGGGGCTTGCTAGAAATTTTAGTTGGGGCGGGGGAGGAAATAAGTTTTAGAAAAAATGGCCACAAGGATTTGATGATGATAAGTGCTGCATAAGGACTCTCTTGGTTGATGTTGACGATTATCATACATTGTCAGCAAAAAAATTGGGAGCGGGGGGAGGAGGAATAAAGAAGTGTGTGGAGAAGGACGGACATCGGTAAGTGGGATTGGGACCTGGCAGAGCAGGGGGTGGGGGCTTTAGAGAGATGGAGAAAAAAAAGAATAGAGAGGGGCATAAGACTTTTGTGTTCCCTGCAATTGGGAAAAGGTCGGGTGGTGGTGGGGGGAGCTAGAGAAAAAGAAGGCGAGGTGCGAGAAAGATGATGGTGACATAATCATAATAATAACAATATTGAATGGTGATGGTAAATGATAAGAGAAGAGGAAAGGACAAAGCAAAGAACCAGTGCCTGTTGCAGAGCTGTCTCTGGGCAAAGTTTGAGCTGAAGCTGCTTCTGGTAGGCAGCCTGGAGGGAATTCCATTCTAAGTGTGTGGGGTTGCATGTCCAAACGTCTGGTAAGAAAATAATCACAGTTTCCACCCGTGCCGGCTGCAACCGGTCCTTGTGTTTGCTTTCAGGCCTGAAGTAGCGGATCTCTGCAAAACGATACCTGGCGACAGAGACAATATGTGTGGAAGGATCCCCTTCAGCAGTGACATAAAACCATTTTGAATTTTTTTCCCTAAAGGAAGAGAGAAAAATCTTAACCAAGGATTTTAGAAGTCGCTAGAAATGTTATTGAAATAATATTTTTTGAAGCTTAATTGTTTATATGGTATTTACTTCAATTTTAAAAATCTTACATTCCTTTGAGCTTATATTTCCTTATTGTTGTTTGTTTTGTTGTTTTTTAAAACAAAATAGCTTTATTCTTTCCAAACTTCTGAAAATCTTTATCAAACAGACTTAGTGTTGCTCGTCTTTTTTTTTAATTACCAAGATGACATTCAAAAACTGCTGGTAATATTTCTCAAAGATAATTTTGTTTAAAAAAGATTTTTTAAGTAATTGATAAAATTCTCAACTTATTGAGGAAGAAATTTAAAAGCAATATCATCAATTATTAAAAAGGGTAAATCAGAGTCATTTGTTAAGAATGATAAAAATCTGTATCTATGAAGCATAAGTAGAAGTGCCATCAGAGCTCATATAGAGATTTGGACATGCCAACCAACTCACAGTATGTATTCCATCATGAAATGAGGTCAAACTTTCTCATTTTGCCCTTTACTGAGATTTCAGATATTGTATTTCATTGAATTGGGCCTAACAACTCAGCTAGAAAGAGTGCGTTCACATTCTTCATAGTGAAACTTAGGTTGGCAAGTCTGGTTTAAAAGTTAAAATTTGGAACTTAATTGCAATGATCTGAGATAGCATGAGATGAACGTTTACACAATGATTGCGGGAGAGGGTATGTTGCACTGGGTTGTGTCTTTTGCTGACTGTATTAAGTGATGTTTGAATTTCGCTTCTTTGTGCTGCTTGTTAGTGATGTTCTATGGTTGCTGACAGTATTGTGTTGTGTGTCATGCCAGACCTGTGACGCCTTATTTTTACTCATAATGTCAATTACTCTGCTTGCTGATTTGATGAAGTAATGATGAACCAATTTTATGATGTTTATTAATCTATTATGTTATGTGTTAAGTCAACTATTGTAAAGCGCCTTGATGTTGCAATGGATGGTGCTCTATAAATAGAATTATTATTATTATTATTATTATTATTATTACACACAGAAGTTTTAATTTGTTAAAGTCATTAAAGAACAAATTATTTTGAGATATCAAGGATATATTTATATATATATATATGAAAATGTATGATGTCATTTTTCAGAGATAAATACTTGAAATTTATCAAGGAAATTATATCTCTCATCAGCAGATAAAGCATGTCAGAATCTTGGATGATCAATATAAAGTGTATATGATCTAGAAACATTTTATAAATTGAAATATATTCGGTATATATATATATATATATACCGAAAATTTTAAAGAATAAAATTCATAATAACTCTTGAATATTGTTAAATTTAGGTGCAAGCACTTCACCAATAGAAAATTTAACAAAGTACACTAAAGAAAAATTTCAAATCAAATATTTAGCAAAATAAATTTTTTTAAAATAACATAATAACATCGTAAAAAGGCAATCTCATAACCATTCCACAAAACTTATTTATAAAAACAGTCATTAATTTTCTTTTAAGAAGAGAATTGTACTTAAGAATAAACAAATGGACATTTTCTTTATATAAGTTTGTTCCTCACCCTTGCTTTTGTCTGAAACAGAACAAATTAAAACAGTAGGTAGCAATGTCTACAGAGAAGAAAAATGTGGGTGTCTCAATAAAACAAAGTGTATATATATTGAACACCTTACCATTGAGTGCATGAACTAAGATCAATCCCAGTCAGAGCTTTGGTGGTTCTTATGGCTGTTTTA
This sequence comes from Aegires albopunctatus, assembly GCA_032466395.1. Lineage (NCBI taxonomy): Eukaryota > Metazoa > Mollusca > Gastropoda > Nudibranchia > Aegiretidae > Aegires > Aegires albopunctatus. The sequence goes on along the minus strand of JASKDV010044625.1, from coordinate 12,075 downwards.
ATCAAAATGGTTGGGTTGGCCTCAGGGTTTGGACCGTCAAGTGAAGGTGACCAAGGCCCTCCAATTGCCATTGGTTCATTTTTGCCTCGCGTCCCAACCAGAAATTGAAGAAGGCGTGTTGGGTGTTGAGCTGTGTCCAAGACATCAGGAAGGTCTTCTGCTAAACAGCAGGACTTTTTAAACAGGTCCTCTAAAGGTGGGCTGGACAATAACATCACCTTTGGGAGGAAAAGATGTTAAAAAGTATTATCCATGAATTATACTTAATACAGAAATATCTACTTCAAAAAATTTACATTAATATCATTTTAGATAATCCATCTTTAAGCCTAAAAGTAGATTCAAAAAGCAAAAGATAGCACAACACTTTTAAGGTCAAAGCTTTAAGCAAGATGAAATTTAAGAACCAAAAGTTCTTTTAATCCTTTCATTTTTCTTTGTTTTTAAATAAATCAGAAAAAAAAGAAAAAAAAGGGTGAAACTGCAAATCACAGTAGGTCCTTTTATAGGTATTAACAAAAGGTTCTCTATCAAATTATGACAGCACCTACCTTTGCACTAAAAAGATAATCAGCATCGGTTGGTTCTAGAACAACATCTAATGGTTTGACAGGGGAAACATCTTTGTGCATGATGTGAAAACTGCAGACTTGGCCGAGGGTAAATGGACGGGTAAGAGGGAAATTATCAACCCAGGAAAATGCGGAGTGAAAGAAATCACTTGGTATGTACAAATTAGTGTATCTACTCTTTATAGACATGACACTAGTGTCTTTCCTGTTGAATAAAAAGCAGAACATATCAATTTATTCAATAAAGAACAACAACAACAAAATCATAAAATCTACAACAATCAGAGTTTCTCACATAGAACGTGATATCTATACACTAAAAACCCTTTAATAGGCAAATCGGTCGAAAGCGGTCATATATTTTATCAAGTTTGAGTGACATTTTTAACATCAATTACTATAGGAAATGCAGAGGTCAACATGCATAGATACAGAGGGTAATCACACTTTTTATTTCAACTGTCAGTTGATTATTTGAGGCTCTAGTTTTATCAAAAAACCAACAAAATCTAGCCAAGGCATAGTTCATTCTCTTCTAAAAGTTGTCTGCTAAAGGGTTAACAAAGACTGAAATATTCATTTTTTTCTATGAGTATCACACTGATAAATACAATGTAAATTTGAAAAGATGTGATACCAACCAACAACCACATTTCCTCCATAAAAGCAACACCCGTCTCAACCCAAGAAAAGCTCAGGCCTTTTTAAAAAGGCATTTCCGGTATGATCTGACCACGTGCACGTGGTATATGTCAACCACATGTTTGTCAATGGCAGGCCAACGTCTTGAGAAAGAGACCGTGGCTTCTTAAATTGGAAATTTCCGGTTATTTTCCTAAAGTAAGAAATTAGTTTTGATTGGATATTATGTTAAGATTCCAGCCAATGAGATTGTGAGTTTCATTTACCTTGGAGCTCTTCCCGCCGAATTGTTATACATTGATAAAGAGAAGCAATTTCACCATGTTTTTGGTTTAACACACTGTGTGACCTAGATTTCTTTTTATGAGTCAAGGCCAAGCTTGCACTCAGGCAGTGCTACAGTTATGACATAGCGAGCTTTTCTTGAGACCCTTCCCAAACAACATCTTTCTATTTAGCCATTTGATTCATGGTGACCTTTGGCTTGGGTGAAATTTTGTCCTTGATTATCAGGACTGCTTTGTCGGGTCGAGTTAGATGGCCACAGTTGCCAATCGGATGCGATTGTTAATAGATTCACAACAAGCCTCTTCTTACAATACATCAGGATCGTAACACAACTGCTAAAGTCAGTTTTTTTTAGATTTTGATTTAATAATATGCGCAGTAATAGTTATCAACATGCATTACTTGCATTACACGATCTGTCTTGAAATGAACTGAAAATAGACCTATAACACCCACGCGCGACTGTAGCCTAAGATGAACTAGGTTTCATCGCACTCGAAACTGAATCGAAAGCAGATAAAACGATATATGCGACCCGGAAATAGGACAGAGTGGTGCTCATTGCTTCCGGTCTAATGTGCTACCCTGGCACGATGAGTCATATATATATATCAGCAGCCAACTCCAGTTTGTACAGTCTATCATATACATTGACACCAAAACACATCAAACTAGCTATCATAATAACAAAAGCCGCAATAAGACCACAACCTTTGTCCACCACATGGCTAGCAATTCTAATTCGTGAATTCCTTCTCTTCAACTAAGAAGCAGTAAAAATAAGTTCTGACTTATTACAAATAAAATATGCTTATCAATTAAGGAGACATCACCTATTTAGGATATATAAGAATACATACACATCAAGTAGAATCTTTGGAACTTGAACAACATAGCGTGGAGGAGGACGAATGACTCTCCTTTTCACTGGGCTTCGTGCTTGGGGTGGAGGTGATCGTGATCTCTTCTGTGAAGGAGGGGAACGGGATCTTTTGCGTCTCACCTCACGGCGCTCCCTACGATCTCGCTCTCTTCGGTCACGCTCTTTCTGGGACTCTGAGTTGGATATTGACCCTCCAACACCACTTCCCAGAAGGCCTGGCATGCCACTCCCAATTGAATTAGATATTCCTCCAGATCTGGTCTCCTTCAAAGAGCCCATGAGGCTCCTTGGTCTAGGGTCACCCAATAGGCCTGGTCCAGTGTTTATGGCTGGACGATTTGACGACGGAAAGGCAGCTTTCAAGGAAAATAGAGAATTGGTTTTTTGTTAGAAATGAATGTGAGGAGAGTGAAGAATGAAAAATAATCACAGATTGAGAATGACAAAAATAACCATATTTGACCCACATGAAATGATAATAATGTACATAAATGTAGACTGAAGATGCTTTGATGTAATAGGATGATTTCAGTTAACGAAAAACAGCCCTTTTCAAGACACAGAATATAATTATTAATTTCTACAATTTAATTCTAAGTCTTGCTTCTTCTTTTTTTTTTTAAATATCAAAATGTTGCAATTTAGAAGAAATGGATTTGCCCAAGATATCTATTAGCTTCTGAACTCACAATGTGAAATATTTATAGCAACTTTTTACTCTTTCTTTTATCCAGCAACTCAAATGCGGTATTATGTTGTTGTTTTTTCTTCTTCTATGTTTTATCATTCATGCACCACAACTGCCTCCAGTTACTAACCTCCACTTTGAAACTTATTCAATCCTGTCATGAGCGGCGGTGGGCCAGGAGGATTGCTTAATAAACCTTGACCGCCTGTAAGGCCCGCATTGGGTGCTACCATCTGACTAGTGGTATTCATTAGAGGGGCAGCCCCCATCAGGCCCAGGGCTTGCTGTTGTATAGCCTTCAACTGCTGCTGCTGCTGCTGCTGCTGTTGTTGTTGCTGCTGCTGCTGTTGCTGCTGCTGCTGTTGTTGTTGCTGCTGTTGTTGTTGCTGATGTTGCTGCTGCTGATGTTGTTGTTGCTGCATGGATATCATCTGAGGGTTGGCCATGTTGTCAGGCTGTTCACACCATGGAAAAGGAAAAAGAAATAAAGATCAAGGCACAACAGTCACAAAAACCATAATAATTCACGGATAAAATGTATTTTGTCTATGAGATGATTTTGTTCTTATTTATGAATTTGTTTACTTTGCAGTTACAGTAAATTGAGTCACTCCAATGCTTAGGCTGCAATTATATGAGTCCATCTTATTGTATGTCTCTTTGCACTGATTCCGCATGCCATGGTTTTCAACAACCACTCACTAGTGATTCGGTCTGGTGTGAGTGTTTATGAAAAATCACAGATTAACGTATCAAAAGATATGGAAATATAATACACAATTTCACTTTTAGAAGCAAAATCATGTCCTTCCTTATATTAAATTTTAATCAAAGGTAGTTGACAGGAATGCACAAATGACAAATTTACCAGAGAGATGACTCTTGTGGCATTCCACTTGAAAGGCATGTTAGCATTGTATGAAGCTTCTACCAGAACCCTATCTCCAGCTTTAGGTACAACTCCTTTCACACAACTGCTGAGATGAAGAAAAAAAAGGCATTTATTATTAACGTTTTTTTTTAAATTATCATCACATCAAAATCTTCTAAATGCATTCTATGAATGTCAAAACAAGTGCCAGTGGGAATTGAACTCAGCCTTTTGTTTGCAAGGCGATAAAGCTACCCACGAGCAAAATGCCACATAAAAGAAAAGAATCTTTAAAGGGGATAAACGAGATAAATATAATATATAGTTATATACAATACCTTATTTGAAAAAATACTTCTTCATCCACAAATCCAAAGTTCTCATGCATTTTGGTAACACTTCCAGTGAATATCCTTTGTTTAACATTTGGCACTGTTGTCGGCGTTCCCCCTTGTGCTTTGATAGGATATGAGACTGGATTCAACTTGAGGACAAATCAAATATAAATAATAGAATAGTGACACTGGTGAGAAAACAATCCCTTTTGCTTTATTCAATACTAAGCAATAGAACTTGATTTTATATTCCTTAAAACATGACACAGGTACAATAACCCTGCACCCTGAGTTAGGTAAAGTATTTTCATCACCTCAAAACTTATTCATGAAAGTTTTCTTGTAAAACTGAATTGAAGCCATGAATCACAATGTCTGTCCATCCTCTCTATCCATAAAAATTCCCATCAAGTAGTCAATATTAAAATTGTTTGCAATTGCCCATGATTTAAACCGATACATATATTTCACTGTATTACAATTTTTCACCTGAATGTCAATGCCCTCAATTCTGCCCGCCCCCACCCCATTCATTACTATGGTAATATAGCAAAATCAAGCACTCACCTGTGTATTTGTAACAGCCGCAATTGTTGTAGGGAGGGCTATTCCTGGTTGAGGAAGGAGTCCACCTGTTGCCGCTGCCTGTAAATTTGCCTGCAAATAAAATTATTTATCCTTCCTGTGTCTATTATACAAGTATACAGCATGACCACAGATTAACTTAAAATATTTAAAACATTTGAAAATAAAAATGATCACAAAATCATGCCGTGAAGAAAAAGTAATGTGTGTCAAATTTGTTATTCCGATGCGCAGCAACAAGAAAGGCTTTTGCAAAGATGGCTAGGTCCCAGCAAACTTAGATTCACATAAATGGGGTATTCTTAGATGCATATATTCATCAATGATGGTCTGTGCATGAAGAGAAAATATTAAATCTACGCAAGTCATTTTAAAATACATAATAAAGAGCAAGTTGATTTAAGCTTGTGATTAAAAAAATAAATTATTACCGGAAGAGGTTGCTGCGTAAACTGTGTCTGGGCCTGGCTGAATGGATAACTGACATTTGCCTGGAGCATAGTCGCTGCATTTTGATTTCCATAATCTATCAATAAAAGGAAAAATTATCAGACATTTCCTTTTTAAGGGACTAAGCGGGGACAAAATACCTAAAATCATGAAAAAAAAAATGGGGTCATTGAAGATCATCGATAGCAACAAGTGGATGGAGAAAATTAGTAGTCTGTCGGTTTTAAAGCATAGGTTACTGGTTGCTTTATGTCTGTGTACTGGTTCAATGTAAATGTATGAATTTATTCACAATTTTAATAACAAGAAATGACTTTTATTCAAAAGCTATATCTTCATTAACTTGTGTCAGGTGAAAAACTAATTCTTGAAATCTATCCAACCTACACCCACCAAACATGGAGATTTAGAAATGCATGACAGAAGTCACTGGCTACTTGTTTTATCCATTTGGTGGTCATTTTGGGTGAAAATATTGGACTTTTTGTGAAATCTGTACCTTTCAATTCAGGTATTTTCAAAAAATCATATAGATTCAACCAAGAAGCATTTTTCCATTCTGAATAGCCAGTGACCTAGAATTACTTTTATCTATTAAGTATACTTACTTACTAAGTGAAAGAAATATAATATTCGTGATACTTTTGAAGAGTTAGTTTTTCTAGTGATCAATGTTTATTTTCAATATGACGGCCGTTTCCATCATTTGTATCATATAATATAATAAATCCAAAGGATTTTATTCTAGATCGGGTAGATCAAAACATCACTTTTCTCGGTAGCTTAGTCCCTTAACATAATAACTGTGGAATAATTTTCAGGAAAACTTTATATTTTAATTTCATGATTACAAAACCAACAATCACATTACCCAAGTTTTGGAAAAGACAAGAAGGAATATTATTTATACAATTCAGTTAGCAATGAAAAGGAATCAATGTAGCTATTGATATATATGTACAAACGGACATGTATGTCTGATCAATTATGCACTCAATCACTCAGCTTCGCTTAAAAAGGAATAAAGTACATGATTTTAAAAAAGTATTTTTACTCATTGAAAGGCAATGACCCTTCTTTCTCCTTACATAAAAGGATCCCCCCCCCCCCCCCCTTTTCCCAAAAAAAAATAAAACCCACTGAAAAACTAACTCCCACTGATTAAAGACAAACTTTTAACAAAGAAATGTAGGAAGAGACAGAAATCAAAGAATTGACTCAGGATCAAATATATGTGAGTTTGTGTAAAATGTATGAGTCACTGATGAGTAGACGGCAAGGACTAAATTTTGTCATTCAATCAAATTAGGACTATCTATTATTTATCTAGATCTCAATATTTAAGATTTAATTTTTATGCATTAAAACACCTTAAAAATACAAAAATTCATTTTTTGTTTTGTTTTTTACCTTGCCTCACCCATGGAGGATTCTTGTTGGCTGCGAATTGATTGCTCATTATAAATCTGGTAGTAGAAAATAAAATTGAAGTTAAAGGAAAGATAAATAGGAATAACTTGACACCCTGTTACTAACCAAAGTGTCAGATGGAATAAATTCCCTTTGAGTATAGATTTACTTATCTTGGTCCATTTTTTAATCCTGAGTCAGTATAGGCCCCTAGCTAAAATGATTTAATGACAAAAATCATCTCTCAAAAGAGGTAGAATCTAAGCCAAAATAATTTCTGACTGAGCTAATGATTTAATGACAAAAATCATCTCTCAAAAGAGGTAGAAGCCAAAATAATTTCTGACTGAGCTATACCATCACCCAGCATCATTTGGATAAATTCAATATTTTTTCACAATGGAAATAAATTTTTCATTTATATTTGAATAGAAAAATAGTCAAAAAAGTCAATGTTTTTCTGCCTGCAACTGGTTGCAAAAACCACCGATACAAAATAGACATACAGTGGATCTTTCATTCTTTGGATTTCCAAGTGACCATAAATAATAGGCCTAATCTAATTTTTCATTAATTTTGTTCTTACCATACGCAATTTTTTGTTATAGATCGATTTAGATTAGAAAGATCTAGATTCTCTAGACCTAACATTATGATTTGTATAATTGATTTTAGTGATATACATATTATTCAATGAATTCTGATTTTTTTGTTGATTGGCAAGTAGTAGAGTTTTTATATGTAGATCTAGTACTAGTAGTATATGTAGTAGCAGTAGTACTACAGTCCTCTTCAGCTTATAAGCTCGGTCGCAATTGACACTTCCTTTTTAAATTACTCGGTTTATGCCCCTTTATTGCAACATACTGACATGACCCTGTTGCAAACACCTTCTCGTGTTAACAGGACTGTTTCTCTATGTTACTGCAACGGATGTCTTGTTAACATACATGATGGATTGCTGACACTGAGTAAGCATGATAAGCTGTGTAAATAGAGAAAGTTTAAAACTCCTCCCTCTGACCATTTCAAAATCAATGATGATTGGCTACAAAAAACAACGTAGGCCTTAGATCCCCTAGCCCTAATCAATACTTGACGATAACGAATCCTCTCTATCGAAGCATGACAAGAGTTCTTTCATTAAAATTGTCTGTGGGCGCTTCACTGTCTCTTACATTCTCACTCTTGCGTCATTCATCAGCTACAAATCAATCTAATGGGAGAGATGGCATTTTGCGTAACTCAACTGTGTGACCACCCTTCCACACGTGGGTGGTGTTCGTACTTTGTTCTCTTACTTACAGCGGTGCATGGCATTTTTATAGTAAGTCTATGGCACGACCAAGGTGTGATTAGCTCTGTCATAAAGAAATCTGATAGACTCATAGATTGTAGATCTAGACATATAATGGGATGTTATTAGCTGTGCTAGTAGAACTAGATCTAGATCTAGATCTAGATCTAGATATATCTAGATTCTAGATCTAGATAGGCCTAGTTATGGAATAGATCTAATCAACACTGTTGATACACATAGATATCTAATCTAGATCTAGATCTAGATCTAGAATCTAATTATCATTTTGATTATAATGGTAAAGGTCAGTTCAGAAGCAAATCTAGATCTAGATCTAGATCTAGAGATCTAGATTCTAGATATATCTAGATCTAGTCTAGATCTAATCTAGATCTAGATTCTAGATCTAGATCTAGATCTAGATCTAGATATCTAGATCTTCTAGATCTAGAAAATCTAGATTCTAGATTCTAGATATAGAAAGATCTATCTAGATTCTAGATTAAGAAATAAAAATCCACCTACTGTATATAATCAAAGTGCATTAGATCTAGATTTTTATATCTAGATCTAGAATCAATGTAATAGTGAGAGAAAAATACCTTTGTTGTGGATTACGAGCTTGTATGCTCACTTATTAGACTTGCACACGTACTTGCACACTGGCTCACTGGCTCACGGCTCAGTCAGCGTGAAAAAGTGAAATCCAATCCACAATCCACAGAAAATCGAACGTATCGATAAGAATTCACTTATAACAGTAACAGTAGGCGATTCTCGATTCTGGACTTGGTTTGAAAAATATACGTCATTGCGACATAATAATTAATCGAAGGAGGATCGAGTTAAATCATGCTAGTTTATGTAAACAAGACTAACTAGACTAGTCAAAAAAAAATTGGATTGGTTTCATTAATCGTTTGAATTAAAAGAAGATTCTAGTAGTCCAGATTCATACTCGACACCATTTACTTTCGTCGTTTTCTACATTTTAATAATTTTTAAAGAAGGAGAGGTGTAAAAAAAAGTTATATTTTTCTTATTATGATTAGTTTCTTTATTTAGATTTAACCAAGTTCTCTGTACTTTTACATTAGATAGATTTATAATTGTAATGGAGGTACCTTCGATATAAATACTATAATTCAAGCTTGGATGGAATGTAGTACTCGATTAACAAAATGAGTCGGGTGGACACTAAGGAAACGTGAACACATCAAGGACGGGGCATGTCAATGCCTACTTATGTGATGTGGAGCGTAAGAGAATTTTTAAACGTTGTTCATGTACATGTATTTTACAAGTTGAGTTTATTTTTGTGTACATGTATATAATGATGATGTTGGATGATTAAATCAGTAGATGTAATCCAACGGACATATTATAATGATTAATAAATAGGCCTACATTTTATTTGCTTTTATTTAGGTTTCTTTGTTCAATTAATAGGGGATTTATTATTTGTTTTTGTTTTGGGGGTTTTGTTGTTGTTGTTTCTGTTTTTGTTTTTGTTTTGTTTTTTGTTTGAGGGTTTGTTGTTGTTTTGTTTTGTTTTGTTTTTTTGTTTGTTTGTTGTTGTTGTTTTTTTGTTTGTTTTTTGTGTGCGTGTTGTTTTTTTGTTGCTGTTTAATTCAGGGGAGTTTATATGGGGTTGTTTGTTTCTTTGTTGTTGGGTTTTTTCCTTTTGTTCTGTTTGGTTTTGTTTTGTTTTGTTTTTTTGTTTTTTGTTTTTTGTTTTTTGGGGGTTTTGTTTTTTGTTTTTTGTTTTTGTTCTGTGTCGCTATTGGCAAAAACAGGTCATTGTGCTAAAGGAAGCACTAATGTATGTGTGCACCTCTGTATGCCTGCAACTTGAGCCTTCCCATCAAATAAGGAGGCTAAGCCTGCAATGCTAATATTAGAAGTAGCGAAAGTGTTGATAATATTAAACATAGGCTACAATATGAAATACTTAAAGCGTCATACAGTCCTAATTAGTTGGATTTGTTTTGTTTTGTTTGTTTGTTTGTTTTGTTTTTTGTTTTTTGTTTTTTGTTTGTTTGTTTTTTTGTTGTTTTTTTGACAGTAATACTTAACCTAGTTGAGTTGTGTCAGTGTATTTGAATAAGAAGAAGAAGAGTTGATAACATTTTCTTGCTTTATTATTGTATAGCATCATCATGATCATCATCATTAGGCCTATCATCATCATCATTATCATCATCATTCTTATTATCGTATTATTTTTACCAGGATATTGTAGCCGGTTAGAGAAGGGGAGTAAGATTTCAAGATTATTGTGTTTATGACAAAAGCAAATATTTCAATATCTATTTTGCAATTTATAATAATGCTTCAAACTAATCCAAATTACGTTAGTTATATTCTGGGAAAATTTCTTGTAGTTTGTGAGCCTAGAAGTGTCTATGATTAATAACAATATTTACCAAGAAAAGTACTTCAAACTTAAATCATTTAATTTTTTAGCTTATTTTTCAGTTCAGTAGTCTTAGTTTCAGGCCATATTTTTCAAAGTTATGAACTTTCAGCTTAATTTTATTTCATTATGTGTAAAAGACTTGTGTCTAACCTTTAATGTAGAAACAATGAGTTAAAACTCACACTGGAATTTATATTTGTCTTTATAAGTGTTGTGAATTTAAGAAATATAATATTGTCTGTTTTTCTGAATATCGAACCCATCTATTTTGCTCAACAAACATTTTTAAACTTCTTGAAAAACAAGTCTTCAGACGCTTCTGAACACAGCAAGTGGTCATATGACATCCTAGTAGCACTCAGACTACCCGCGCACACGCCGATTCTAGTTGACCGATTAGTTTAGTTGGTTGTTTACGTCACAACAACTAGTGTCAATGGAACCCCACGCACAGACAAACTACAAATCGGCCGAATAAAAATGTTTATGAAATGCTACAAACTCTTGAATCTGGTTTGTAACACTATGCAGGAAGCGAGAGCCCACACGCACACATACTGACCGATCAGCTGGAATGCATGCACGCCAATGAGTGTTTTGATACGTTATAATATTATAAGATCCAACACTCTGAAGTAGCTCATCAAAGTTGTTTATAGTCATTCTATAACATTTTTAAAAAATGTGTTGGATACTCTCTTAACTTTTCATAAAGTTGGTCAAACTGGCCTTCAGTTAAAATTAAACGGTTTTGCAATATGGGATGAACCAGAGCCATCTTCATAAAAAGGCCGTGAACACAAGAAAATTTCGACCGGGAAGCAGGAAAAACTGGCCGACTTGAAAATTGGTTTCCCGAGACTGACCATTCAGATTGCCTCGACAAAGGAGCAACATTCTTTCATTTTCTCATTGTTACCACACGAATAAGACGTTTATCCGCAGACTTCTGCAATAGAATGTTTACAAAATTATATGGATGTACCACTCTGTTTATTCAATCGTAAACTAATATCAAAAAATCAAAATATTCTTAAATTTTCACTAAACTAAATGCATCTGATATCATCTTTGAACAAGACTAGGATGTTTCCAAACATACCTATTCCATTTGGATTTAGAGGGTTATTGTTGATATTGATAAGTTAGAAACGTGAGACGAGAGAAATTATTAATAGACGTGTATGTACTTGATTTCATTTCCCAATTCCTTTCACTCCCTGGAGGTATGATGGTCTTTTTATATTTATTCCGACATTATTATTAGTATCACAATAAAAACTTGTGTCTTGTTGGATGTAAATGTAGCTTTCGACACTATCGATCAAGAAATTCTACTGAACCGTTGAACTGATAATTTCAATTTCGGGGGAACTGTTTTAGAGTGGTTCAGATCATACCTGTCGTTTAGGTCACAAATCGTAATGATTGACCATAAATTTCATTCTGAAAGAGAAAACTTAATATATGGAGTTCCTCAAGGCTCAGTCCTTGGCCCACTTTTGTTCTCCTTGTATACCAATCATTAAGTGAAAGTATTACTTCATACAAAATGCACAACATAAATCACCATTTGTATGCAGATGACACACAACTTTATTTTCCAGTATGTTTGGATAATGAAGTTGAAGC
>JASKDV010044514.1:0-15919 GCA_032466395.1 Aegires albopunctatus | reverse complement strand
AGAAAAAAAAACAAAACTTTGCCGTAAATTAATAACCCCCCCCCCCCCCCCCCTTTTATTCCCCCTATAAAAGAAGAAAAGAGGAAACAAAAAACAACCACAAACTACAACAACGCCCAACTCAATTTATATTTTCTGATTTGCCATTCGATATGGAAATGTTACAATTCCAGATGACCAATCAATAGCCAAGTTATCTCTCCATCGTTGGACAATGGTTAATGCATTGAAGCAATCACTCCTATACCTATTATTTGTAAATGTGTAGGCACTCTTCTAGTGTAGATAGATAGATAGATAGATAGATATAGAAATAGATAGATAGGTGGATATAAAAAAGAAAATATTATTCACTTCCAGATATATGTGCATGCAATAAGCTTACATACAATCACATGCCCATAAACGTATCTAAATCCCAGTTTCATCCCCCCATCACCCAGAAAAATCCCTCCAAAAAACAAAAACAAACACAAAAACAAACAACTCAACCAGCGCCATTTCCTCCATGGCTTGAGAGTTAAAATCTTCATAAATGCTCGATTGGCGGAGAAAATGATATAGTACAAGACATGTATTCAATTTGAAAACATTGCAAGCTTTTCTGGCTGCAGTGCCTATCGACATAAAGGGGCCAAATTCTCCTAGTGAGAAAAGCAATGCCCCCTATTCGATAATTCATAACAAGTCGTATTAGAATGTATATCCACGTTTTTAAAAAAAGATAGTACAAGAATTTATTCCATCTAACAATGCAAATGAATTTGATTTTAACTAGTGTTGCATGCATCTGTACAAGCGCTCAGTACGTTTAAAAGAATCGTCTTGACGGCCGCAGGGTTCTATTTTGTAATAGCGGCCAACCTGTAACCATTTTGATGAATCTCTTTTAAGATGTTTGTTGCATGCTCTCCTGAAAATGCTTAAATATGATTTAGTGAGATCGATTAAATGATAACAAATTAAGGCATCATCAAAATAAGATGTGGATGGGTGGATTACCTTCTCACCCTATATCAGGGCATAGGCAACTGACGACAGCCCTCCAACCTTATCTTGTGCTAGCCCAGGAAGCCTATTCAAGGTTTATCCCTCTCTTCTCATATCTTCCTCTATGGACCTTCTCCACGTTGTTCTTAGTCTCCCCTTCTTTCTGTGCCCCTGTGGATTCCATCTTAATGCTTGCCTTGTGATGCTTTCTGGAGGTTTCCTTAAGGTGTGGCCAAGTCACCGCCACCTCTTCTTTCCCGTTCTTCCCCATAGCTCCACATTCCGAATTCTATACGGCCATCTGATTCTCAATATTTTCCTCAAGCAAGCATTTACAACGGTCTGTAGTTTGTTGTTGTAAAATGCAAAACTAATTAATCAAGACACTGCTCAAGACAAGTTGCAAAAATCGGTGATGTTTAAGGGTCTTTTTACTTTTTTCATCCGTGGGAAAATTGATAGTTATAATCTTTTGAGACAATGAGGTTATAATGTAATTTTTAGACATTGATAAATCTGTCAACTCTAGATCTACATACAAAAATTAAAATAAAATTCCTGTATTTTCATCCACATGTGGAAATTCGTTTTACAATGGCATACATGTTATGAAATCAATCGTACATAAAGTGGTTAAATGATACAATATTAATTATATATGATAATGAAACAATAAATACAGTAGAACCCAGATATCTCCACTTCTATTAACTCGACTTTCGGCTTAAGTCGACTTGATTTGGAATTCCAAACTTTTTCTCTATACAGTATTACTACGTCGACATCCGATAAGTCTGGAATAAAAGTGGGGGAGAGAGGTGACATCAAGTTCAAGTGTCAGTGTCACCACATTCATGGAGAATTTCTCTGGTCGGCATATCTTTTGATGTAGGGAAAACATCGCGATCGTCTCCCGTCTCGCTCATACACACCGAGACGCACGTAAACACACACTTACTCATTCTATTACTTAAACACAATTATGACGATTAATTCCCTTGCTCCTCTTCAAACCTATTGCAATATCTTATGTCGACTTTCTCTTTACTCGACATGATTTCGATGGTCCCAGCAATGTCACCTTAAGTGGGTTCTACTGTACAATAAATTCCACAGCAAGTCATTGTTGGTCGCCGTAGTACAGCGCCCTGCTCCCCCCGATTATAAAATCGGTACTCATTTATACACCTAAGACATTTAAAACCATGAGCCGACCAATCTAGATTGACGGTGTTGAATAATCAACTACCCAATCAACCGAACAAACAAACAAACCTGTTAAAATAATCCCTAGCCTAAGACATTTAAAACCATGAGCCGACCAATCTAGATTGACTGTGTTGAATAATCAACTACCCTATCAACCAAACAAACAAACAAACAGACAAACCTGTTGAAATTACCAATTACGAGAGAACCTAAATAATAATATGAGCACTGTAAAAACTCAGTGGATGAAATTTGATCGTTGTTTTTCATCAATTATTTTAAAGAATTATATTTTTGATTAAAAATAAGAATTCAAAACAGTTTTAATGAAATGATCATTTAAACACCTGATCCATATTCCTTATCTCAATATATAAAAATGCAGTCCTATCCCCTCTTCCACCAAATTCAAGCTTCTAGTAGTACTACTAGATTACTTTCCCTACGCATTAACAGAGAGGGATACAGATTATCTTTCTTGCCATCAGCAATATAAGAATTCATAATGAAAAGTAATTCCAGTGTTTTCTTTCTACATGTACTATTTCTATGTAATCACTACGTTTATGGGTTACGTTGGCAGCCATCAGGTATGTTGACTGCCATGACCTACTAAATACTTGTATGACTTAAGACTTGTGTGTGATATCGGATGTATGTGTATGTGTAAGCTGTGTGTTTGATAGAAGGAATGCGTTTTATTATGTTTTATGCTTTATCATATGTGCTGCTTTTAAGTTTATCATTATGCCATCAATCTGTTGTGAACCAATATTTCCTCTTGGATAATAAAGTTTTATCTTATCTTATCTTATTTCAGAATTATTTAGAGGAAAACCGGATGCGATGTGATTTGTACGAAAATCATGCCAGAGGGAGATGTGAACCAGAGTTGATACAAAATCCAACCGACAGCAAGAGAAAGATTGATGTGAGAACAATTGTTAAATCCTAAAAAAAACCCAACAACATACGAGTGGTCCTATAAAGAACATTTTTACTAATGTGCTCAATAATGTGTTAAACAGAGATTCCTGGCAGGCTGTTGCATTTCAAACTTCTCAACTCCTTGGGGGTATACAGAGATGCAACTGTTGGAAGACGATTCTCTCTAGCATACCGACAAGACCATAAACTCTACCTATTGCCAGGTATACAATTTACACCTGAGCGCAATAATGAAGCTGTGTATGAAAGGGCCTTTTAAATGACTCAACATCACACCCTGTCATGATTGAAACCCGGGACCTTTCGATTACCAGTCGAAGCGTCTATCTCTAGACTCAAGACCATGATGCCTCACAATCCTAGTTGATATTCATCATGTAAAACGGGCAACCTCGCAAGGTTGAAAACAAATTATATGAAGTAAATAATTGATAAATTTAGCAGGTTCTTTAATTAATTCCTTTTTTCCCTGTTGCTTTGAATTTGGCTGATAGGATGACGAAGTACAAGACGGAGATTCACCAGAAGATGCCGTCCAGATACAACCACAGCGAATCAGGATTTCAGTGAGGCCCAGTAAGCAAACTTTTCTTCTTCTTTGAAAATGACAAGGCTGACATTTCATTGGTGTATCTTTGACGATACACAAGCATGATGTCCCGTTCTATGCACGGAAAACTGAGGATAGGACATGAAAATTGCTTACGAAGGAAAATATTTATACACGCACACATACACACACACACACACACACACACACACACACACACACACACACACACACACACACACACACACACACACACACACATACACACACACACACACACACACACACACACACACACACACACACACACACACACACACACACACACACAAATACAATAAAAACATAAAAGAGATGAATAATGTAGATAATATATATATAATATTAATAAATGAATAGATGAAATAAAATGAAAATAAAATGAGTCCAACTGGCTTGAAGATTTGTGACAGATAAGATTCATATTCTGTATCCATACTTTACTTTTTCCACTTATTGCTTCTTTCTTGACCAATAATAATTGACTATTGCTACTTTCTCCACCAATCATAATGGACCATTGCTACTCTCTCGACTAAAGTGTCTCACCTAGGGACACAACGCCAATGACCAGTGGTTATCGAGAAAATGTGTATTTAGCGGGATACGATCCCACCAAGTCACCCAGCCGACCAATGTCGGTGGTGGAGCTGCTTGAGTTTCCTGTGGTTGAACTGTGTTAACCACTAGGCCACTGATGCTGACTCTGTGGTGTTTGTATTTAAAAACAAAGAAAAATATATTTAAGTTGATATTTCTAGTTGCCTTGATAATAATCAAATGATACTTAATAATATGGGAAATTCTCAAATTTTGTTTCAGATAAACCGTTGCATTTCCCAATTATATTTCGACAAGCTGCAAACTATCCCGTGGATTTGTATTATCTCATGGACTTGTCAAAATCTATGGACGATGACAAACAACAGTTGGCAGAACTTGGCAATCTCATCGGTATAAGTTTGATTGTTGTCACTTTCCTTTAGTGTTCATTCTTCATTTTGTAAAGCAAAAATATATCCTACCTTTAATTCTCATAGATTAGTGTAACCAAGGTTATCCTCTAGGGTAATGTCATTAACCCCTCTAGTGCTTTGCTTGGAACTCTTCCAGACCCACTCATGTTGCCCTAGTGCCATGTGCCCGGAACAGTTCTGGGCCTATTTCATACAGCTTTTTTTCTCCATAAGTCCTCTTATAGTTTATGTAAGTCTTCTTGTACCTTCTGTATTTCTGTGTGTGTTTATATGTGTGAAGTTTCATAGCTGCTTGCTGTAACCAGTAGGAGAGTAACGGTGATTAAATTGAGTACGTTGCTATTACATTGTGTGTATTTTTTACAAGGGACATGATGGAAATCTCATGGTTTTGTTTATCAGCTCGCAATTGTTAGAAGACATTGCAATTTCACTAAATCCTCTGTTAAAAGAAAAAAAAAAGCATAAGGTTTAAAACTCTTCATTTCCAATTCTGCGAGGTGAGGTGAGGAGGTGAGGGATGTCCTTGTAATTTCATGATTTTTATTAATTAATCCGTACTTCTTATCATTGTAAAAAGGCCCTAAATCCTTAGTAAATACTCTACCAATATGCTTGTCATTGATTAATTTTTTATTTTCAGCTGATAAGATGTCGGCTATCACCAAGAACTTTAGACTTGGTTTTGGATCGTTTGTGGACAAGGTTGTCTCCCCTTACGTCAGCGTCGTACCTTCCAAGTAATAATTCTATTCTTGATTACTTCTTGAATCTTTGGTAATATTTTTCATTCATTGTGGAAAACTTGCATATCAAGGAGAGCTACTTAATAACAGGGGAGCGGATAGCTCAGTGGTTAAGGCGCTCGACTACCAAGCCAAAGGTCACTGGTTGAAACTTGTGCAGGCTTGAATTTGAAATCCAAATTTATTTTCGGGTTTCCGTCTGCCCCCTAGGATAAAGAGTGCCAAGTTCTATCGGAGACGGGCTGTAGTATCGGAGGTCCCATGTGTATAATATACGCATGTAAAGAACCATTGGCTGTTTACAAGGCAGTCTTGGAAAACCCTGATATCACCAAAGTAGTGGACATGGATAAAATTCGATACAACAACAACTTAAAAACATGCCCTAGAGAGAAAGAAAAAATACTTTCATAAAATGGCAAATAGAATGAAAAATGTATTACTATTTGATTCCATGATGTATGTATATCTAGTAGATCTATTCCCATCACTTTTTTTCAAGTCCAGGCAACTGTTTTGTGATAATATAATGATAATAATACATTTCTATAGCGCCTTTTACCTAGGTCTCAAGGTGATTCACAATCACTGCACAAACTACTCATTAATGACATATATATTATAGTATCGGTACATAGATTTAACATGATTTAGTGAGGATTACTAGATTAAGAGGAAAAAGAGAATACATACATAGTACATGAATATTTTAGTCTAGGTTATTCAGATAACAAAGCAGATTAATCTTAACTATACGCTATTTCATATTTCTGATTTGAACGAAGTGATGTGCCTTTTAATGGATAATAAAGTATATATTCAATTGGATTGAAATGAATTCATACAATATAATTATGACGAAAACGAAGGACCTTGCACTCACCCTCTTAGTTTAAAAAACAAAATGTATCCAAATCTGAAGCACAGCAAAGCACCACACCAACCAACCAAGATCGATCTTTGGGCCCTCCGATTTCACTTCGCAGGCAGACCGCCGTCAGATGAAGTGCCGAGACCGCTCGTCTGCCTCTGAAGACTCTTAGTATAGAAGAAGGGCAGGCAATTCCCACACCTTCACTTTATAGCCACCTACAGCGCCCCCCTAGCATCATAGGGCTGGCAACTCTTGTTCGAACCGCTTAAACTATTAATAACAACTACTTATAACAATTTCGTGGATTTATTTCTCTTCAGATTGAAAGAGCCGTGTCAAACTGAGAATCTTGAACCTTGTGAAGCGCCATATGGCTTTAAGAACCAATTAAGTCTTGATCTGGAAACCGATAAGTTTGCTGTAAGTCTTGTGATTGAATTGAAGCATAATACGACCTCACTCAATTCCTTTCATTCCTTTGGCTATGAGTCCTAGTTTGGTTGCAATGTTATTTTTCACATCTGTATGAAAATTGATTTACTGCGGATCATAATTATTGTCATTTGTGTAGAGTTTGTGCTTTCTTCCCGTGCTATTGTATGATGGGTTATTAATTTTACGTCCAATTTTGTCTAATGTTTTGTTGAATGTGAATTGTGAAATACATGTACCTCTATGCATATTTTACGAATGTTGAGCAGTACATTGAATTAATTTATTATCATTCTATTAGTTCGTTAACATAGATTGATGATCCGTTAATTTAGAATACTTGCTAACATCCGTTAGTAGATAAACCAATAGTAACCGCAGCACTTAAATCCGTAGAATTATGTAGAAAAAAAGTTTTTCTCTCCATATAACCATTGAATTAAAATCAACAAAGTTGCTTACACGGGTTGGACCAGACCACGACGCATATCTATATTTATTATTCTTATAATTGTTGTTATGAACGTTGCTGCTGTTTTGTTTTTTACTTGAGTTTTACTATCCAACAAGGCCTATTGATTAAAAAAAATTACAATTTGTTTGAACAGAAAAAAGTACGAGAGGCCCGTGTGTCAGGAAATCTGGACGCCCCTGAAGGAGGATTTGATGCGATCATGCAAGCCGTTGTATGCGAGGTAAGAAAATTGTCTAACTGCTTACCTCAAACATTATCCTGTTAATAATGAAACATTTTTATATCAATTAGAAACCATTCAAACTAAGATTGTTCTCAAGCAATCAAAATTGAAATCTAATAGATAATTTGGTATTCAGATCTTAGACTTTTTCACGAATTGTTCATGAAATATGATATTCTAGATACCAATTTATGGAATAGCGTCCCTCAATTAAGTTGAGTATTTATTATGATAAAATCATTTCTTCATGAGAAATCAAATAAATATTAGATCATCAAAATCGAATTCATATTTCACCAACATATATTTCTTTTAAAAAATGAAACATTTAGCTCTTGATTGTCTTATCATAGAATATTGTTTGAAAGTAATGGGGTGTTTTGTTTTTTGTTTTTTGTTGGAGTGTATTTGTTATGTCCCTTACAAATAATTATTAATGAAAATGACGGAACACCATCATGTAAGCCAATTTCTATTGGGAATCACTTTATAGGGGGATATAGGCTGGCGACCTATCTCTAGGAGAATGTTGGTCTATTCTACCGATGCCGGATTTCACTACGCTGGTGATGGAAAGGTTTGTTGAGCACTTGAGGAAGTGCATGATGGGTATTCAAAATGCTTGCTCTGTCTTTGATAGTATAACCCAGAATTTTCAGTCTGTCAGCTTCAATAACATTGCTTATGCTACTATGCGGAATGACGATCTGCTTTTTTTCATTTCCATGAAGTTCACTAACAACTCATGCTCCCTCATGTGTTGACAAAATTGAGAAGTTCTCTTTGGTGAAAACTATTTAACACTGGATCATTTTATGATAAAGAGATAATATGTCACGCAAAGGAATTGTCTTCAAAGTACAAATATATGGTCTTTTACTTTGATTTATATCTTCTTTTCTAGCTTATAAAAGAGCATTCTTATATAGTGCCTTTCCACTAAATGTGCTCAATGCGCTTTCTTAAATTGCTGTCTATTTTGATCTTTATTTGACTTTCTAAGGATACATTTTTATCTCTTCTTCTTCTTCTTCTTCTTCTTCTTTTTCTTGCACATAACCTCCGGTGTATTTTTGCAAGTTATGGTTGTCTAGTTGATTAAAAGTGTAAACAATTTGCTTCTCTGTATTCAGTTAAAGTTTTGCTCTCAATTGTGCTTTGGGGCTGTCAATTCCACAGGCGAAATTTGGATGAGAAAAATAATGTTGGTGTGTCAGAATCCTCAACGCAGTTGTAGTTTTTGGCTGTGTCCTCTCGTTTTATGTGCAGCATTGCTGATCGTCAAATGACTGGTATTAATTTGTACGAGCTCGATGATTTTTGTAAAGAACATAGTTACTTTTGCTTATTTTCTGCATTGAATGAAATGAAACCTCTTTTCTTTTCTTTCCATGTGAGTAATATCATGGATCAGAGTTATCATTTACACGATATATTTCCAAAATCTGTTCACAAGGAATTCCTATTGCTTTTCTTTAAAAGGGATTCACGCTTAGAAGAACTGTTGTCTACCCTTCTCTGCTTGTAGCAGACCCATGAATTTAGTTTGAATAAACGTGACAAAAGATTGGTTTTCTTTTCGCTGAATTGAATTATCTTTTCCGTGACTACCGGTCTTACCTTTAATCAAAAGATGTTTAACTCCCTTGCAAATCTAATAGATTTGTGAAATCATGATATATAATTTAATCAGCATTTTACATTATATCATCATCTCTTGCTTGAGCACCTAGTATTAACTTTACTTTTCCTTGCTGCATTAGTGTTCCTGTATCAGTTCTCTTCTTTGCCTACTTCTTATCAATACCTCTTTACTATTACTAACCTGAAGGAATCATTCAAATTACTTCCCCTTCCACGTAATACTTACAATGATTTCCATTGTTGAAATAGCTTTACTTTGCTCGCATTATGTTCAAGGAACAAAAATATTGGCGTCATAACCCTTGTAGTTTGCTCACATCATCATGATATACTCGTATTATAAATTGCATGTCTTTTCTTTCATCAAAAACTAAACTAAAATCATTGTTTGACAGCAACCCATTGGATGGCGCAAGGTTTCTCGCCGAATGCTTGTTCTGTCCACGGACTCTGATTTCCACTATGCCTTAGATGGCAAGGTGTGGGGCTTGTGAAAGAATATGCATGGCTTTTCCTCTTTTTATACTCCGTCTATTGATAGCAACAGCATGATGTGTGCATCTGGTAATTGCTTGAACCTTTAATATTTTTTTTTTAAAAAGCACGATGACGATTTATCTTTGCATTGCAACAAAAATATATTTAGATGTTGAATGAAATAATTTCACTTTTATATATATATATCAATTACAATTTTTTTTTTAAAGAGATATATTACTGTTACTTATAGATTACATTATACTATACAGAGTGGTGCTAAAGTCACCCAATTTATTGATAGTGCCTACTTTAGCTTTAGCCTGTATATCTATATAAATATCGTCCGCATTGTGAAAAGGGCAGTGAGTTACAGCGATGAATGCTTAATTTAAAAACATATTTTTATTTATTATTATTTATTGACTTTATACATCTCATCTTCAAGACATGCCGATAGACCCATGACTGATTAATGAACATACACACACAGTACTTGAGTTGATATGAAACTTTTTTAAGTCTTATAATTTGAAACTTTTAATTAACAAGGGAGGGGGGCAGATAGCTCAGCGCCTACCAAGCCAAAGGTCCCTGGTTCAAACTCATGTAGGCTTGAACAGGAAAGAGATACAAATTTAATTCCTTTAAAGATATGCCACTGCTTCCCCATATCAGGTTCTCAATTTAATTTGTATATCTTTAGTTCAGGCTTTATTATGCGACTTTGCCTTTTTTTTATCTTCATTTATTCATTGAAGTCATGAAGGAAGGGAAAATTTGCTCTGAAAAGAAAATGCTTTAAGTTTGTTTGCCTGAAGTGTTAGAATCTATTTTTTTTCTTTTCTTGTTACAAATGTACATTCTTTGCCTTGTTTCTTTTCTGCGCCTAAGTGTTGAGAAAAGGATTTATTCTATCGCATTTTTCAGTCTATGTTATCTTTGCTTGTTTCATTGTCTTTTCATGAACATTTTTCTTCATATATTTTTTTCTGCTTACTTTTGTTTTCATTTTGTTTTGGTAAAACACTATGATCCTTTGTGTAATGATTCTTATCAAAATTCTCTGTTTTTTTCTCCAAACCCAAGTTGGTATTGATGAATGTCTTTTTGCAGTTTCACTTTTGAATAAAGAGATGTTGATTATCAAAATTTTAGCCGATGGCTGGAACTCTTTCTGGCCAGGAGCGCTCATATCTCAAACTAAGACATTCCATTTGATTGAGTTCTTTGCTTTTCAGATTCCATTTGAGTTAAATCATGTGCTTGTCACAATTGCTTTTACTTTTCCTATGAAATTTTTCTATTAGATGTGCATGTATCAATCAATGTCATAATTTATGCATTCCTTTCTTTCCTATAAGTATTCATAGAAAATGCACGACAAGATATTATCCTATATCACTAAATTCATCAGGACACCAATATTATATCTACATATATAATCATCATCAACATCATCAGCCTTGTGCTCATGTTCCTTTTCATTTCAACATTTTTCAATAATACGATAAATTTGCTTGTGATGGATGTTTTTATAAATTGTCAACCAATTCATTTCCTTCCTTCATATTTTGGCTTTATAAATGCATCTATACGTTTTTTTTTTGGTTCTGTCCAGAAAATAGTTTGTGTTTCTACTTCACATCAAAACGAAAATGAAGATATCCTTTCCTTGAAATAGAGGATCCTTGCAGCAAAGTCTTGTGCTGCCTAAGTCGGTGTTTCAAATATTTATTCAAAATTTGATGATGTAAAGGTGAAGAGGCATATACAAACACCTGAAACACTACAAGTAGTTGACAACTGTCCAAGATTAAGACTGATCTCTCAGAAAAATGAGAGAGAAAAAAAATAAAAATTTTAAGAATCGTTTCGTAGATCTATTATTAATAAAATGAACAAAACGTAAAATATACTTCTTGTTAGATGAAGTTTTATAAAACTTTTTTGTTATTGAATATATGTAAATTTTGCTTACGATTTTAAATCTTTGTAATTTTAGTAACCTTAGTAGTGTGATCTCATTGGTCATTCTTACAAATACAATTGTCAGTCATTTCCAAAAAGTTAAAGGCTGTAAAGGATTAATATTGAGATAAATGCTCCAAGGTGTTTAAATTATTTTAGAATAATGAGGGTCAAGCTAAAACTCATGAACCTATTTTATTAAACTGTGGATAAATGAGAACCCTTTACTTAAATTTGGAACGGTTTCTGTTTTTATCTTAATGATAACATTTCCTACTTTGGTCATGATTCTTTAATATTTATAGTTATTTATATGATTTCAATGAATAGGATCAGTTTTGAATATTTTTATAATGTTTTAAATACCCATATATTAATATAATGTTATCTTGTGTTATTGTTAGGAAGTAACCACTGCCCTAATGAATGTGCACGATTTGTCCAATTTGTTTTCATATTATCAAGAATGACCTTTATTGAATTTTCCTTTTTATAATATATTGAGAATATACTGTAAAAATCAGGGTAATGCAGTTTTTTAAAAAGTATGTAATGTATAAATCAAGTGACAGAAAAGCATTAAATCTTATGTGTATTTTGTCGATTTTTATTAGGGTTATTGTTTAACGTTACATTTAATGATGATTGATTTGTCATAAAGAACACACTTTTGTTTGCTCTTTTGTATCATTATAGTTTTTAGCGTTAGAAGATAAGATTTTCGATTAAAAAAATTGATTTGTTGACCATTCTTAGCGTCGGCTTCCAAACCTGGACCATTTCCTTGGTTGATGCTCTTCAAATGATGTTGATATTCTTTTTATTTCAGCTTGGAGGTATCGTCACCCCAAATGATGGACATTGTCATCTTGTTAATGATGAATATTCTGAAAGCTCTTATCAGGTAAGATTGAAGAGAGGATTTTTCACTCCAAATGCATTTTTACGATCAAGAAAACAGAACTTTTAGCTAAAATGTACTTCAAATTTGCACATAGATTTTAAAATAAGCAAAGAAGCAAACCCTTGCAAAGAACTCAACCTGTCTGATTAAGGAATAGACTTTGGCCTATTGGTTGATGAAGACCACTTTAGTTTCAGATAATTATATTTGCTTTTGAACAAGCCCTTTTCATTGCAAACTCATAAAATACATTTTGAGGATGAAGTATGTTTAGGCTATTTTATTTCACTGATTGTAAAATTTCTTTTCATCTTAAGTTTGAAATGGATACTAAATCTGGTTTCCGAAAAAAAACAAAAAGAAACAAAAACTGGCTTTGAATGTCTAGTCTAGGAAATGTTTTTTGTAACACTGCTACTCATATTATGTCGATGGCCCCTTCCAGCATCGATGTCGTCAAAGAGCGTCTCTGTAGCGCTCACGATCCCAGTGCAGGCGTAGACAGACAGACATATGAATTGCACTGTAGTTTTTATATTCAGGGCATAGCGTGTAAGCAATTCTGTCAAAACTTTTCTGTGATTTAGTTTTTAATTAAATTTTTTTCTCTGCTTTTAACATTTAACTGTCTGGGAACAGAACCTTTTTATCTTTCAGGCTAAGCATGTTTCACTTGTGGTTGTCTCTTTCTTCAATTTAAAAAAAAAATTCTTTTCATGCAGGATTATCCATCTGTGAGTCAGATTTCCAACAAGATAAAGGAATTAGCCGTCAGTGTCATATTTGCCGTTACTGCCGATCAGTTTCCTGTTTACGAGAAATTGTCTCAGTACATTGACAGCTCGTCCACTGGTGTTCTCGCAAATGATTCATCCAACATTGTCGACTTGATTCAGTCCAATTATGAGGTAGATTTTTGTATTGATGTTTAGCAATCATTTTTATCATTATTTCCCATATAGTACGGAACATTTGTGTACAGTAGAGTGAAACAACACATAAGTCATTATGCAGACTTATTGTCTTCTGTAAAGTAGATCGTGTGGCCTGTCCAAGACCATTCTACAGGGAACGGTACAGGGGAGGAGAAAAAGAGGAAGGCAAAGGAAGGGGGTGGACCGACAACATCACTGAGTGGACTGGGAAGCCCTTCACCCAAATGCAGGCGCTCGCAAATAACCCGGAAAGGTGGAGGTACCCGACGAGGCTTTCTGTCATGCAGCGCTCCTACGATCCTGGAGGATTATGGGATCAGTAAGCAATAGGTGACCAAAACATTGGGCACCTACCTAAACCAAGAGACCCAGACTCAATCCTACAATCCAGGGTAATTTCTCATATTGCTTTCCTGGACGCAGTGTTTGATGTGGATGATGATTTAGTTCAGGGGTGGGCAAACTTTGTCTATGGAGGGCCACGTTGAAAATTATATTCTTACAAGGGACTGCACGTGCTACATGTCTAGTGGTTCTTCAATTACAATTCATTTTAAACACATGAATATGACATACACACGACATAACCTCCTTTCCCACAAAAAGACCAAATTTAAAAGAAATCTGTTAATAGTTTGGCTTCAAATCCTGCGGGCTGTAGTTTGCCCACCCCTGATTTAGTTGCTTAAAGGAGAGATAGAAGATAAGCCTGCTATTAGTATTGGACATTTTGTTATGAAGTCCACATGGTTTTGATGATAATTTGAAAAATCCAATCCACAGAAAATTACATCAATGGTGAAATTGAGGACTGAGAATATCGGAGAGAACGTTACAGTGGAATTTTTCTCCAAGTGCAAGGGGTAATGAAAAGTTATTTTATATTATAATGTTATGTTGAATTCACTTCATTGCCTTTATGAATTTGTTTCATCCCTCATTTGTAAAAATCATTTAGATAATAATATGTATGCAGAACTTTTGTTCCTCCTTAATCTTGTTCTTCTTCAGTTTTTGTGTGAAAATCCTACAGCTTCAGTTTTTGTGTGAAAATCCCACAGGTTTGGAGGAACAATACACAGTTCTACAATATTATTTTAGCTCTTTGCTCGAATGGATCAATGGTTGCAAAAATCTCGGAAAGGGAATTCTAATCGTGATTAACTGAGGAAAAAACCCAAATATATCTTTTGATTTCGGTCTCTTAACATGTTCCCTTGTGTGGTTTTGAGCTTTAGTTGCATTAGATGAAAGTATTTTGTTATAATCTATTTGTAGAACGGCTCTGGGATTTTCTTTACTGTTTTGCGTTTTGGGATATTAGTTTGTGATAATCCTATCTCATCATATTTTTATTCATTTTCCCAAATTTTTAATTTTTTTCCTTAATTTTTAATTTTTTTTAGGGTGAAGGAAGAGAAAACCAGTGAGTGCAAAGGCATCAAGATTGGGGAATCTGTAAGTATTCAAAGGTTTGATGCCATTGGAGTAGTTATAAATGTAGGGGTTGGTGTGCACCAACCAGCACCCCCCCCCCCCCCCCCCAAACAAAAAACAAAAACAAACAAACGACAAAAAAAAAACAACAAGAAACATACAAAACCCCAACACAAAACAAAAACAAAAAGAACCCCAAAAACGTTCATTAAAATGCCACTGGTTCAATCATCTTTCAAAACTATCCTAAATCCTAAATTGCGTTAGATTGATCTCAGCATTTTTGTACAGTTGTCATATTGTGTTTTTTTTTTTTCTCCATTTTTTTTCCCTTCTCTTTTTATATAAATTAGATTTGGTAAAAATTTTGATTTCTTGGTTTTTGAAAGTACCCATTGTTATAGCAAAAACCAGAGCTAAACATCGGTCCAAGAACACACAGATCAATTTGTTGCAGTAATATAAAGTCACACTCACCAATGACCTTTAAAGTTTTCAACAACCACCGTACCATCCACTTTCACAGGTACTGTTTGATGTAAAGGTGACAGTGACGGAATGTCCCAAAGACAGGAGAGAGTGGCAGAGAGAGTTCACCATCAAGCCAGCCGGATACAAGGAAAGCCTGACCGTTGTCATGGATATCATTTGTGAATGCGAGTGTGAAAAGCCTGAAAATGAGGTACTGCTTCGTTTTAAGCTCCCTTGTTTTGTATATATTTGAAGTTTGTTGTTTTGTAATTAAAAATAAACAACATTCAGATTGTGGTTAAGCAGTTTGCGTGATAGGCTTGGAAATGAAAATTGTAAATGTTTGTGTACGTATCATTCTCTCGGTATTCTCTTTATTTGTATACTATTTATCTTTATGTCTTCTTTTTTTTTTTTCTCAATCTCTCCTCTCTCTCTCTCTCTCTCTCTCTCTCTCTCTCTCTCTCTCTCTCTCTCTCTCTCTCTCTCTGTGTCTGTCTCTCTCTCTCTCCCTCTCTCTCCCTCTCTCTGTGTCTGTCTGTCTCTCTCTCCCTCTCTCTGTGTCTCTCACTCTCTGTCTCTCTCTGTCTCTGTCTCTCTCTGTCTCTCTCTGTCTC
>JASKDV010044404.1:0-15919 GCA_032466395.1 Aegires albopunctatus | reverse complement strand
TGTTGGTGATGTGGAGACTAGGCTCATTGACAGCATTGTTAAAGTTGATGTTGCTGGCAAAGCATTATGTACATACTGCAATGACGTTATTAACTATGGGAGCAAAGGAAAAACTGCCTTGATTGAGCATGTCAAATCAGGGAAGCATGTAGCTTGTGTTGGTCATAGAAAGACTAATTATACTTTGGGAGCTCAATTCAAAAAGCCAGAAACTGCTTTTTTCCCATTATTTAAGAAGCAAACCGTTGATGCTGATGCTGAAGTGACTGATTCTACCCCTAAAAGCTCTGCTGCGGCTGAAAAACTTATCCCACTAAATGATAGGACTGCCAACATGGAGGCCATGATTTTAAGTGTGATGGCAGAAAATAATATTGCTTTCTCGGCTGCACCTAAACTTCTTGAACTCATAAAAGAATGATCCAGGTGAGGTTTACTTTTTTACGTGAAATTTCCTCCTTTTTTACTTTTTGTCAGTATCATCACTGAAACATGAAAATGGGGGAAATCATTGACCTGTAATATTGTTTGGTTTTTTTTTTTTTAAATATTTACTTTAGTATAGCATACCAATCCTTTTTACTATACATGAATGTGAGTCAATGTAGATGGTAATCTTATAATGATATAATTAAGGCTTGGGATTAAATTTTATATTGTATTCGTGTGATATACTAGTATTCAGGGTTTCTTTTAATGTGCATCAGAGAAATTTATATGATACTTAATTATAACTTAATGATTGTTGCAATGAAAGACATTCTTTTTTACAAGCTCTCATCGACTGTAACAAACATAATTTATTGTTCCTTAGAAGTACATTTATTTTAGTGAATTTCCTTGGTTTAACCCAGAGACATGCAATTTTTAGAAATCTTATGGCTGGTTTTATGGCACCAGCTGCCAGATATTCTGAAAGGTATATTTGTATGATATCAGTTTGCCAGTTCTTTGCCATAACAATGATATTTCACAACCCTCATTATTTTGTTTTGTTTTTTTATCTCTTGCCAGTTGGTGACAAAGAGACTGGTTGCAGTGCAATTTTTGTAAGTTGATATGGTAATATTTAATTATCTAAATTTTAAAAAGTATTTCCTCCACCTCTGTCGCTTGTTCTGCTCATAAGCTGTTGTTGGAAGGCTGCCCTTCTTTTATGTCATTCTGTCTGATTTGTATTTTGCCTTTTCTTTGAGATGAGTGAAATGAGCTGTCCTTAATAAAATGACCAGTCTTTCGCTGATCATTAATTATCTCCATTATTTGTAGAGACTTAAGTAATGTGCTTATAAGCAAATTAAGGGAAAAATCGATATATTTGTTTCTTTTATGTATTTCAGTCTTATCATCAAATGGTGTATTCACCAGTGCTGGTTTCACTCATGGTGAGTAGAGCTTTGATTTTTAATTTTGTTTTGGATTAGATTTGCAAAGTTTTTGAGTTCCAAACTGTTAAGCAGCATAACTCACTGGATCTTGAAAATCTTAAAATTGATTATTATTTCTTCCTCTTAAAATAGGTTGTAAATGAATAAGTTCTTCATTGCATTTGATGATGGAGATCAAAATTTCAATCTGTCAGTAACGTACAAAATAACAACTTTGATTCCAAATGTTTCACTTTTTGTAAAGTTGGCTTCTTTTTTTTTTTCCACCCCAATTGCAGGTGTCTAAGTTGTTGCTTCCAATTTGGATAATGATGCTAGTGTTTAGACCAACTATTCCATCTACCAAAGATGGGGAAGAAGTCATGCCTGGCTATAGCGATGATGGAGTAAGTTAATGATGAATGATTACCTTCATTGTTTTGATATTACATTAGTTCCTAAATGCAGTGGTATGGCACGGTTATCTGCTATGAGGCTCTTTTATTGTCCTGCGACTTGTAGTAAAGTGTCAAAAGGGAACACTGAATGGGAGATTCCATCAAATTTTTAAGGAACCAAAAAATGTGTGGCTGTATGAAAAAGTTTGTGAACCATTGTTTTTATTAAGTAAAATTCCCCCCATGTGTCACTTTACATCACTCAGTTTCTCTGTTAAGAAGCATGACACATGAAACAGGACAAGATGCTGCTTTGTCCTGGGCTTTGCTTTTATTATTTTTTGGGGTCAGTGCCCTTTTTGCACACTAGTGAAGTGAAGTAAAAATTGTCTTAAGCTCCTTTCCTGGCAATGCAATTGCAAGACTGCCACAGTAAGAATTCACCTCCAAAACAAGTTGTAATAAGCCTGACCTCATGGTCATTAGTTCCATTTATTTTGCCAGCCTGCTATGTGTTAGACATGTTTTGCATTGCCAGTTTCCATCCAGATTGAATTGTGATTTTTTGATGATGATCATTTGGTATTTTATAAGTTGGTATTGCTTTGGTCAAATTACACTGATTTGATGGTAGATACGCAGTCTAGAAGTCAAACAGATCAAAGCTTCAAACCACACTCTGGCATAAAATTATTCTTCATGATAAACACCATACTTAGATATTTGGAAAATTAGCACACAATTACCCTGCAAATTAAGGTATTAGTCAGGAATCATGCAATATTTTCATACATTATTTTTTTTTCAGACATATGGCTCTATCTTCAGTGAAGATCTGGCTTATAGACAGCTATATCAACCGTCAGACAGTTTTGTATACAATGGCTGCATACCCGGACAGATAGCATCTCCTTGTCTACATGATCCAGCCAATCCCTTTGCCTATAGCAACCCTGCTCTGGTCCTTAATTCCGGCCTACAACCCATCATGGAAGAAGGTGGAGGAGACATCTCTGGAGAACCGCTGGTTGAAGAGAAAAAGAAAAAAGTTAAGAAGGTGAGAATAAGAACATAATATTGTCCATAATAAGAGAAATATGGAAGCATTCATCTAATTAATCGAGTCCAATGACATTCTCAAGATCAAAGACTTGAGATTTGCTGAAGGAGAGAGTGACAGAGACATATAGAGGATTACATAAAGTTGTCATTTTTCATTGAATTATATTCAAGTATAATCATTTGGTTATTAATCCCTAATACTGTGGTCACTGATTCTTTATTCCCATTTCAATTAAGTTACCATTGCATGAAGAATATTTATCATAGTAAGTGTCTGTAAGATTAACAAATTTTCCTTAATTATCCTGAAATCATGTATATTATAAATCATCACATATTTTTGTTGACACTTGTAGAGGAGTTCAAAGGCCCTTACAAAGTTCAGACCCCCTTGCCTTTTCAAATCTAACCAGCTTAGCTCATGCCAAGTCATATACACATTCACCATTTTTTCATTGATGGCTAAGTCTCTAAAGTGTGGAACCCTGGGTTTGTAAAGTCTAGATGTAAAGTCTTCATGGTTCAATCAATTAAATTTTCACATGCTAGTATATGAGATGAAATGGTGATAAGCAAATGATCTTTATGGGTTGTTTTTTTTTAGATGAATGTGGATGTTTTGAATTGTTAAAATGGATAAAAGGATAACTATGCCATCTGCAAATATTATTCTTAGGTGAAGACAAAGACACTTTATAGCTAAGAAAATGTTCCTACTGCATCCTTGGGACAGAGCATTTAGTCATCAATTGCTGTAGGAATCAATCTATAGACCATTAGAAATAATCATTCCTTTTGCACTACAGGTGAGGAAAGTAAAGACTACCAACCCAAAGGATCCATCCACTCCCAAGAAGAAAATCCGTGTCAAGAAAGTTACCAAGGGATCCATTCAAACACCACAGGACATACCTGGAGATAAAGTTTGAATTCTCAAAATGTTAGAATCAACGTGGGCCAATGTTAAGTTTCATAACTGAACGTACGAAAATAAAAAGATTATAACGATAAAAAGTAGGTTTCTTGTATAAAAATTTTGAAGCTCTAGTGTGAAATAATACATTTCCAAAGTCTCTTTCATATTCAGTCAAAGAATGTTCATCTACGAAAATAATATTTTTGTTTTGATCGTTAAGCCAAACATGGTTTGGTTTTATAAATTATACATAGTTTTTCTTCATATTTCTTTTGTGTGCAAGTAGTTTTTTATAATGATGTCATTTATTCCAAATTCCAAAATGATAAAAAGTATTTATGCCCATAATATCATGAAATCTTTAATTTCCTTTGCTTTATAAAGGTCATTGTTACTTTGTCTTTCCTTTTACAACTTTTTATTAAATTATTGAGCTTTTTAATACTCAGCTTGATGTCTTGATTCGAAGTAGCTGATATTCAAATGCTTTTCGGACTGTAGATTTTTATTTCATCAGTTGTTTTGAGGGCAGATGTTTGTATGGGTTGGGTTTATTTAATTTCCAGTCTATTTTTGATAGGGCTTTGGTTTGTTTTTAATTTTTCAAAGTAGTGGGGCTGGCATTGTAGATAAAACAGATTTAAGATTTATTAATCAATATACTAGAGTCATCTGCAATGCTAATTTACAGAGTCTAAGTGGGGCAAATGTAACAAAATAGTGTACATGTCAAAATTGAAAATTATCTTTTAGGTACCATTGAGTAATGCCTCACAAATATTTTCATAGTGAATTACTCCAGGCTTATTTTTGGCCTAGTATATCTTCAACATATATTGAGTCTGTAATGGAAAAAATGTGTCTCATCTTCAAGGATTACAATTTTAAAAGAGATTGCCTTAATTGTGGATACAACAGTTTGTACCTAGATAATTCACTGTGAAATTTTGGGAATTTTCAATGTATTTTTTAATATTTTTCCTTTCAAGGATCCAGGTGAATCAAAATTCTGTGCTTTCAATAAGTTGAATAGTAAAATATTTGTTATCAAAAATGTTAATATGTTTTATTTGATAATAGGTTATGATTGCTATAAAAAGAAGAAGTGTCTAAAGCATATCTATTTCTTTTCTTTGTCTGTGTGGTGTGTGTCATGCTGGTTGTTTCAGTGATGTCTGTCAATAACAATGTATTTGAAAATACAAAATGACTTATGACGTCAGGGGTATATTAATTGATCATTTACAAGAGTATGAAAATAAAGATAAACGGTTACCTTTATTAATCTCAAAAGGAATTGTTTGTTAAAGCTACAGTTACCCTCTCTAATCCGAACACCTTCGTTCCCAGCAATTTGTTCGGATTACAGAATTTTCCGGATTAGGGAACATGAAAAATAATAAGAGAAACTTTGTTCTCAGAAAATGGTTTGGATTACAGAGGGATTCGAATTACAGAGGTTCAGACTAGAGAGGGCAGACTATTGCGAAAAGAGACCGGAATAACCAAAGTATTGCTATTGATTGCAGTGCAGGGTTGAGTGTATCAGATTTGCACTGAATTGAATTCCCCTCCAAGTATCAGAATTTTGTCATCAATACGATAGACAATAGATCTCTCAGTGTAAGTTTGCCATTCTTATTATGAGAGACGATGGTCTTTTGTTTAGCAAGTATATCAAAAGTTTGTTAGTTTCAAAAGAAACCAACTCAATTTATTTCTAGATGTGAGAAGGTTTATGAGGTAAAATTTGCTTCCTGTGATTCGGAGACTGCTATGTGAGATGATGTATGTGAATGTTTTGTTAATTGAAGCTTGCTGTAATGTATTTTCATTTTAAAAATTTGAATACACAAACGCTTAAACAGAGACTGCTATGTGAGATGGTAATGTTAATGTATTATTAATTGTAACTCACTTCAGTGTGTTTTGATTTTTGCATTTCGAAAATTAGAATACAGTTTCCCATTCCCCTATCCTGATTTAATGTTCTTGCCAATTTCAGTGCACATTTTGCAACATGCAAGTTTCTGGGTTTATTTGAGAAATTTGTTAATATGGCTCTATTCTTCTATTCTTTTTTCATGTATGTTATGTTTGTATAGGATATATTATACTTTTGGTTTGAGAACTTAACATGATATGTTCACTTAAGAATTGATAGACAGTATTTGGAAAGTTGTCAGTCCCCAAATCTCTTGGTTCTGATGCAAGGATTTTATATTTTTCATAGATTTTCTTAGCATAAAAGACCTTATATTATATATGTTTATGATGACAATTGATGTTCCCTGAGTGTCCCTAAAGCAGAAAACTTATATTTTTTGTAACCACACAGTATTGTATTGTGAAGTATATGTTTGGATTTTATATATCTACATTTTGTTCCATTTCAAATCATTTTGCACTCCAAAATGCAATTTATTTTCTATAGTGTTTCCGTAATTTTTATGATTATTTACATTTTTAAAAATATGGTCAATGTTAACAACTGCCAAATGATAAGTAGATTTGATAATATTTTTGATTATACTTAATCCTTTCAGGGCGAAGCCACTTGAATCTGCCCAAGTGGAAATTTACAAATACAGGATCATGGCATTAAAACGTTTTGATAGTATTACTAATGAAATTTAGATTTAGATCATCCGATCACAAAACATAAGTTCCATTACTCTTCAAAAAGATGCAAGGAAAACCTGTTAAGAAATTAGGCTCGCTACTTGGTGACAGAGAGGATATCGAAAACAGGAAACAGTTTTCAAAAGTAGCTTTTTACAATGTAATACATATTTGGATAAGTAAAGATAAAGTCAAACAAAAAATGTGACTAAAGCTGTACATTGGTAAAATCTATTCTTTTGAACAACTGCGCAACATCTGATGAAGACAACTTGGACATTTTCTATAGAAAATAACTGAAAATTGTCCTAGGAATAAGATGCCCCTCAAAAATTTCAAATAAAGCACTGTATAAAAAACATGCAACAAAACCCAAATTTCTCTCCAAATCCTAGAAGTACGATGGGGATTTTTGGGGCATATCCTTAGAAGCAATCTAGAAATCCCATCAAATATATCTATGGACTTCTATTTCACTGACGTGGGACAAAAATATAAAGGAATACCAGTCAAGGTGAACAATGATCTCAAAAGAAAGCCCAACAAAAACATACAGCTATCATCCGTTGAAGATCATGAGAGAAATGACAATGGACAGACAGGAATGGAGAGTTTTCTGTGCAAGATTAAAGAGGACTGCCAATGCTGAAAAGTCAGACAACTAATTTTGTGATGAGCTGGGACTAATGAACTTAATTTGATTTTTAAAAATCCAATTGTGGTATTTTGGTTTTTCTCTGCAACTATCTCTGTAATTTATTCAGCCACCACATGGTGTTAATAGCATGTTGCATCATTTCTGTTAATGGTAATTACTAACCATCTAGCAGAGCAAGGAATTGGCTTATCCTCTGATATCCACAAGATCGAGTTGAAATAAGAGAATCGAAGTTGATGTAGGCTTCATTCTGGGTCAATGGCTGGAGCTCAAGGTACAAATTAAAGTCAGTTTTTTTTCAGTATAGTAAGTTAGACATCAAAATAGCAACAAACACGTTTTTCGTAGTTTATCTGTGTAACACTTATGTATAAAAATTTGATAGAGGCAAAAAGGGGCAAAATCCAGGTCCCGTCTAACTAGGGTTAAGTTGGCATTGGTCATTTTTTATTATCATTGGGATCTATTATGATTATGATCAAATAAGATCTATCCTCATTTCACAGTTTTTCTATTTTGTTTATCATGAAGATTTATTATTTTGTATCAGATCTTCATTGTTATGAAGCCACTGTAACATTGGATTTTATTTCAATCAAGATATTATATATCTGCTATTCATGACAATATGATGGAAAGATCTTGGAGGAGTTCTTAATTGATATCATTTTCTTACCTTAAGAGAGTGTTGAATCCATTTTCTTTCTCTTTTTCTATCGTTTTATTTCATTTTCCTTGTATCCAATTATTGTCAACTCATCCAATCCATTAACTTATGCAGTTTTATTGATAAATTATCTGTATATCGGATATTTAAAGAACACTGTGCCAAAAATGTAAATGACTTTAGAGATTAAGGGCTGAGAGAACAAGCAGAGCCTGGAAAAACAATAATTTCAAAGTTATAAATTTGTCTTGGGAATTATTATCTCTTATTCATATTAATCATATAGAGAACTTTATTGTCTCCAGACCTGAACTTCAGTTTTTATTGTTTTCTAGGGATTAAACTAAAGACATAATTATTGATAATCCAAGATTTGTTCTGGTCTTTCATGACCCGAGTTTTAGAAGTATAGGGGTCTTCGTTTTAACTCTTCTAATTTTAGCCTTTGATCTCATTTTTACATGCTGAATTTTGTGATGCTTGGTTGTTGTTTTTTTACCACCTTTTTATTTTGATTATGATGATAATGATTATTATTATTACCATCATTATCATCACTTTTATATTATTATATTTTACCAAACAAGTTTCCCTTTCTGGAATTTGAAAGATAGTTCTCGAATCTCCCAACCACCTTCCCTTGTACATGTATAACGTTAATAATACTTACTATAGATCTGTTAGATGAAATGAGTGGGACAAGGAAGGACTACTTTCTAATCCTATACTGATACTGATAGTTAATTGCCAGATGCTGGTCAATCTCCCTTGCCAAGGTTGGCATGGCTGCTTTGGCAATTTAGGAATCTCATGTTTACTTTAGCATTTGAGGTGTATTGGTATAGCATATTAATATTAATATTTTAATGTGATCATCAAAAGTCATTGTCTTTGGAATGGTAAAGTCTTGTGAATAACTGGTTGTTGTAGGTAGCTGTTGTCTTTGGGGTTGTATTTGTTGGGTTGGGTTTGTTTGTTTTTTATTGTTATATACCCGGTATGTATTTTTAATATGTGTAATACTTCTTGTATTTTATGTGTTCATATATAAATCACCAATTCCTTAACCCAACATTATTGTATGTATGTACATGCTCTAAGTATTGACACATGAATATTCATACAATTCTCCTTAATGTTATACATATCTATTTATTCCTATGATTTAGTGTTTATGAATTTGATGTTTTTCAATGGCACCATTGTTTTGGGTTTTTAGATTTTTTTTTTTTTTAATGATTTAATGTGTCTCGTGAATTATGACTTCAGATTTTAAAAACATTTTGAATTGCTATTCTTCTCCTAATTTTTCACAAAAAAAATACTTTTCAAGAAGTCAATAACTTAATTAAAAATGTGGAACAAGATACATTTGCTCTTGTACTTGTACTTTGTTGCAGTACCCATACCCTATGATATACATGTATGTAATATATAGGGTGGCTTAAAAAACTCAAACTGCACTGAACTTTAAAGGCCAAAATCAGTGAAGTTACATCACATTGTTCAGTTATACTTTTTTTATTTCTCAGTTATTATTTTCAGAAATATTTGTTGCTCAGTTCTGTTACTGATTATTAGAGAATGTTAGTTTTATGATAGAAAACTTTATGTTATTGACTACCAGTAAGGAAATGTATTTTTACTTTAGTTCTTACAAGTAGGCCAATAATGGTTCTTCTTTTTGGTTGTAACTTGTATATATGTGATGTACACATATTTCCAAAAATATATAGCTGCTATAAAAATGAAGATATAGGTTTTAAAGTGAGGCACATTGCTTTTTTTAGCAACTCATGTATCTTATTGTATATCATGTATAAAGTCCATGATGATACTTTATACAGATTTGATGAAATTTCCTTATTTAGTTTCTTCTTAAATTTATCCATGGCCATTTTCTACTGATGTGCGTTTTCTTATTCTGTAATAATCCTATTTTATTACATCAAAGTTGATTATTGAGACTATTGTCTCCTCAGATGCTAACACACACACACACACACACACACACACACACACACACACCCCCATCAAAGTAATGATGATTAGGGAATAAACACTGAAGTCAAGGGTGGTGATTAGCAGCTGTTGGTGGTTGCAAAATAACATGACTTCTAGCATCTGCGTGCTGAGGTTTGACCACTATTAGACTAGAGAGACAAATAGGAGTTCCTGATGGTCTATACAATAAGGCTGATATCAATATTATAATTATTCTGGTCAAGATACTTAATAATTTATATATCAAAAGAAATGTTATCTTTATACAAAGATTTACTTAAAATTTAAGTAGATGGGTTGATTAGATTATCCTACTCCTTTACAACCCAATATTTTTTAATTGGGTTTGAGGGTTTTTCATCTCAAAATAGTATTCACAGAGAGTTTTTCATTGTAACGCTTTTTGTGATTTTATTCAGAGATTAAAACAACAAAAGAATTCATTGTCTTTGCGAGTTTGTTTTTAATTTTATACTATATAGTGTTACATATATTGCCTGTTCCTAAGACCTCGAGCATGGCTTATTTTATCTAGGTGGAAAAAAGATTGATAGTTACTGGTCACTATGCATACAATCATTACCTGAAAGCAGCTGCTCCACTCTACAGAGTGATAGTTTATATTTATATTTATACATCCCACCCATCTTTCACATTATGGGCACCCAGCATGAGAGATGGACCCATGATTCAAAAACCAGTAGTTCACATATCAAAACCAGTCACAATGTAATTCTCCAGCCATTTGAAAGTCCAGGTATCCAGCCTATAAGGATGAAAATTCAACAACTCATCTCTAAAATCCTTGAAATCTTTTCCGAACTGTTCTGGCTGGCACTAGTGTCAAACCAGGAATGTGATGGGAAGTTTGAGCTGCTAGAAGAATACAATTCAAGAGGTGGGAGATGTTACTTTACTAGCAAGTGGCCGATTACTCCTAGGCCGGTCTGGTGCTGATCCACATCTATTGATGATAACTAGTTATGCGCAAGCAATAATTGTGTTCCTGTGATCGTGGAACCGATCTACAGCCAAAGAACCAGGAGACCCAACAGCAAACATTAACAATTGGCAATGTGTTACGCTGCGTTTCATTCAAACTCGTTTCACATTTCGCACAGTTGACCATTCAATCATATGGACCAAGATTTGTTCACCGTAGAAAGACAATTACTGAAGAAAATGCCTTCTCCGTTGAATACTGAGAGTTTCTATATCGTTCTGACCAAAGTGACATTATCAATAAAAATTCTCATATGATTTTTCATTTCAGGACATTGCAATCGATATACGAGACAACAGTCACAAACACATCTTTTTAGTAGCTGTTTCAATGGGTCGTCAGAACAAGATATCTCTCCTCAATTGAAGATGATCCAAGAAATCGAATGTAGACCAGGAAGTGAGACAATTATTGAACAACTTAGTTGCCTCATCATATTGCTGGAGTAAAAAGACACATGGTTTGATCAGTGTGTCGCTAGAGCTTTCTTCATTTTATCGATCTTGAAAGTTTAAGAACTCCTGGTCTACCTTATCCGAATCAATTGCCCAACCTTTTGCGCCCTCCCTTGGGAACCTCTCACACACCCCAGTTTAAGAACCCCTGGGCTAGTTAAAAGAAAGAACAGAAAAGGATTTAAGAAGAGGAGACAAGTTGCCAAGGAGGAAAAGGAAGCAATTCATATAATAAAAATAACACATATACAAATATAATAAGAAAGGTAGCTAAGTGGAGAGATGATTTACAGATATAAAAAAACATCATATCTCAAAAATAAGAAAGCTAATTAACGATGGCCATCAAGCCCCAAAACATGCACTGCAAAGATCACCCAGGATTTTATAACGCCCTTTGTACTGTCCTTCTAGATAGCAAGTGACCCCGATAATATTTTTAAGACAAGCAATGCACACACATGTGAGATTCGACCCTTACTCACCTCTTATGACCAGCATTGGATCAAATCTTTCCTCTCGACTCTCAGTTGAGGACCCCAGAAGCTCCCACTTAACCCTTACTCACCTCTTACAACATGTGTGGGGAGTACTGGCACTGGGTCTATTCTTTCCTCTCAGTTGAGGACCCTGGATTGTAATGATGTACACATATAAACACTAACCATACATAAGATAGAGGCTGCTTTACTGGAACTCCACTAAATGGAAATAACTGGCTTGCACTGTACTTTTATAAACACATACCGTATTATATTTTATTATATTTCAATCCAAATAACATAACTTAGCAAACAATAAGGATGGTAAAGGTAATGGTTTCATCTGCATTTTCAAAATATTTGAAACTAGCTGAGGAGGCTTTCGTCTTTTATTTTTTTCAATACAATGACAAACTCAATCAAATTGAGTATCACCGTTAATAAGCCTTGTATTCGATTAACTTTGTATGATGACCTGGAGTGTGATACATGTACATTACTTCCAGCAATAGAGATAAGTGTTTTGCAACATGTACTTAATGAATATTCATGATTTTATGCTATCAATGTGTAGGGTATACTTATTTTGTATACAATTATATCTGATGTGTTGGCAGGTACCAATCAACGGTTCATTACTTAATAATCAATAATACTACTACTTTGAAGGGTATCAATTTCAGAATATGAGCCGGAGCTTTACTTTGATTTATTTACCTTTGTAAATCATTCTGTCTCAATCAATTGAATAAAAGATGATTATCAATATTTTAAAATATTCATTTACTATTGATGGCGCCTGAAAAAGCATATCTTCAATTACTTCAAAGATCTAAACAAAGTGATCGAATTTTTAGCAAAATTTCCAAGATTGAAAAAGAAGAGAAATGACACATTTAATTGCCTCTACCAATAAAGCTATTATTGCTTGTAGTTCCTATTCTACATAAAGGAACATGCTATGATTACATACTAAATACAGTCATACCTGCAAGACAACCACTCTAACCAAACACGTATTAAAACAATACAAATACAACTTTATTAATCCAATAGAAAGGTAATCACAAAGTCTGTACTGTATGTATGCTCTGAATCTCACTCAAAAAGATTAGCTGATTTCAAACATAGGATTTGAGATTTAACAAAGTAACAAGAGTATAATGTGATGACAAAATTACTGGTATGGTACAGGGCATGAAAAATGATGTGAACAAGAACTTTCATAATTCTTGTCAAGATGGTGGTGTTAAATGTTAATTGAAAATTCTAATTATATATTTTTAAATAAGTTTGTCATAGTTAATTAGGAAGAAAACAAAAATACAATGTCATTTGATAATAGACCTTGCTATTGCAAACAACAAGAGTAATAAAGACATTTAGTTGAAATGAAACAAGATTCAGTGATCTTCAAGAAGAAAAAGAAAGAG
The DNA here is from genome assembly GCA_032466395.1 of Aegires albopunctatus. Taxonomy (NCBI): domain Eukaryota; kingdom Metazoa; phylum Mollusca; class Gastropoda; order Nudibranchia; family Aegiretidae; genus Aegires; species Aegires albopunctatus. Next base: position 2,852 of record JASKDV010044404.1, on the reverse strand, counting down.
AGAAATAAGTAAGCTAGTTAATTAGTTGGAGTTTTAGGGCTCTATCAACAACCAAGGTCATCTCAGAGCCCAATTGAAAAGTAAGATGATATGCTAGTAGAAGAAACAGATTTTAGAAGAGGAGAAAAGTTGCCAAGGAGGAAGAGAAGCACTTCAATAATAAGAATAACAAATATATAATACTAAAGATAACTAAATGGAGAGATGAATTACAGAAAGAAAAAAACATCATCTCTCAAATACAAAAATCCTAGACAATAATGGCCATCAAGCCCCAAAACTGCAAAGACCACCTAGAATTTTCCTAGTGCCCTTTGTGTACAAAAGTACTCAGTCCTTCTAGATAGCGAGTGACCCCGATAGTATTTTAAAGTCCAGCAATGCACACATATGGGGGATAGCCACCCCTCTCTTTGCAGCAAAACTCCCTCCTCTGAGAGGACAGAAGAGCATGACATATATAAGACAATACAGATGGGAGAAGAAGCTCCAATTCAACCTTAGTCATCTCTTACGACATGGGAAGTGCTGGTGTTGGGATTGTTCTCTCCTCTCAGATGAGGACCCCGGTACCCACATTGGGAAGGGAATAAGTAAAGAGAATATCTTTTAGCTATGGGGAAAATAGAGAGTTAATGCCTTTTAGATACTATGAGTACAATGCAAAAAGGAAACCTATTTCATATCAATTCAACAAAATTCAAAAAAAAATTTTATTGATATCATAAACATAATGCGTGTGAAGACAAATTATCTTAATGCCTTTAATTATGCAATATCTAATCTAGATAATAATAAACAATTTTTTTTTTTTTTTTGTAAATAATAATCAGAAAAATTTATAAAATATGCAGGAAAGGGTAATAATAGCAAAATCAATATATTCTGTAGGTCTAATTCTAATATCATTTTAATGGAAGAATATGAAGAAAATTGTCTTTTTGAAAATTAGAATATGATTTTATACACGAGTTTGTCCTAACAGTATGATAGAATTTTCAAGTTAAAAAAAAAATGATATCTACCCTGAATTAATGTTTCATCGCAAATGGTGGTGAGTCAAAAGGGAGCTTTTCTTTAAAAGTATAATATGATGAATAACTAAGATACAATATTTAAGATAATATGTAATAATTATTACAGATCACATACAACATACATGAGTGTGCAACTAGAAATAACTTTTTATAGGCCATAATAAGTTATTGAGTGTAAATATTTTTAACTGCCTTCAAGGCAATTCCAGATTTAATAAGAGTCATAACAAAGACAAACTTATAGAAAATATCATTTCTTAGATCACTTATGCCACTTCATTTTACTGATGCAATAATTTCAACACATATGAATAAGATAATGAATTTACAGTAGAAACCTTAAAGACTGAAGGCGGATAATCAAAATTTCGCTTAAAACAGAAGTTTGCAGAGAGTGAGTTTCTTTCCCTCTTTTTATTACATTCAAACTGATAATTCAAATTACTATCCAATATCATTTGAATTCAAAATGGCGAATTTGTGTTAATCATAACTTTAATTTCGAGTCTGTTTCAAGATGTATTTTTTAATTGTGAGTCAATATCGTGCCACCCTAGCCTATTCTATTTATTACCAATAGAACTTTATGTATTGCAAAAAAAAAACGTTTAAGGTTCCAGTCTATGAGATTACATCTTGCATTTACCTCAGAGCTTTTCCTGCAAATTTGTTATTCATTGATAAACTGAGGCTATTCACAGAGTTTTGATCCAACACTGTAACCTTCTTAAATTTTTGACATTTCCTTCAAGCATAATTGAATTATTAATTAATACAACATTAATGAACAAAAGAAAAGACTCTGATTATTCATAATTTAATAATCAATGATCATATATGGTGTTGAATAGCATAATTTAAATACCAACATGGTAGGTATAAGGCTAAATGTAAGTGTAAGGGTTAATCAACTGATAATATTTAAAAACAAAACATTTATTATTGCAAAACAGCATTTCGTTGAAGAGATGAGCTGAATTATTAGAAAATAATATATCCTTTCATACATGACTAACATTTAAAGTATTAAATGATATATTAATAATAAATATTGAAGCTCTGCACACAGAAACAGAATTGTAAGAATAATGGATAACATTTATAAATAACAAAATAAACACATATATACCGTAAACAAATACCCGGCACTATATGGTTGGGAACTGGAGTAATGCAGATATGAAAGGGGCATAAGTGTTCTTTTGTATAATGACATGGAATTTTAGGAGTCATGACTTTAAATTTAAAAAATAAATAAATAAACTATTTTTAAAAAAGGGGTCATACTGTTGTAATGAAATTCCAGGACAACTACTAGTAGGCTTGCTTATTTGATATTTAAGGGTCAAGACTTCAGTTTGTGATAGAAGCATGAGATTTGGTACACTTAATATGTCCATACCATGAGGCTTAAAAAAAAATCAAATGAACCAGAACAAATCCAAGATGGCCACCAAAAATCCAAGATGGCCACCATTTTTTTTTCTCTAAATATCTCAAAAACGATTAACATTACTATACATGTCTGAGAAACACCAATGTAGAGGAGGTAATTTGACACTTATATTGAAAATCTGATAAAAATCGAATTTGCGTACCAAGAGTTATATCCCTTTGAAAATGGTGCCATCATTATTAAAATTAACAAAACCATGAAATCTTAATCTATAAATTATTAAGGTGGGCGTTGCCCCCTGAGTTTTTTCGAATAAACTCGATAACCACTGAAGCTACCAGAAAACTAAAGACATCAACATTCTTGATTTAATTTTCCAAATTCGGTAGGCAGTATTATTTTATTACCAAATAACTGCA
>JASKDV010044403.1:2801-25678 GCA_032466395.1 Aegires albopunctatus | reverse complement strand
AGAGAGAGAGAGAGAGAGAGAGAGAGAGAGAGAGAGAGAGAGAGAGAGAGAGAGAGAGAGAGAGAGAGAGTGAGAGAAATTGTAAAAATTGTAAAACGTAATGATACATAATCCTGCCATAATATGAGCAACGAATAAATGGATCCACGAATGGCTACATTTCTCAAGTTGATAGGTATCCCAGTACTCAAATTCATAATGCCTCGCACAAGTTAGTTACATGCAGACTTCATACTAATTGAAATTTAATTTTAATGAAGTATGCTTGTAATTAGCTTCCACAAGGCATATGAATATGAGTACCAGGATACTTATTAACTCTCCTCCGCCCAAAAACTATTTTTGATCTTAGATGACACACAAATCACTTCCAGAATGTTTTGATTACTCTAACGATGGCTTGCACCTGGTAACACGAACCATTAAAGATTTTCTTTCGTTCTTCTCGAGGATTCTTCTACCTTATTTTTATTTCCTCCCCCCCCCCTCCTTTTCTCCCCCAAACCCTTCATTTTTACCATCGTTTATTTATATTAATTTTTTTTCCAGTCATTTTAAGAAAAAATAAATCCCGGTACATCTTGACATTGACAACGCTGCAACACCCTCATTTAATTCAATGAGTACATATTGTATTATGTTAACGAACTTTCTATTTATATCTTATTTACCACGTTGCCAGCTTTACCGTATATATTGTATTATATTTATGCGTCCGATGTAAATAAAAAACCCAAACCCCAATCAAATATAAATAAACAATCGAAACCAGAAGCCATATAAATAAACCCTACGCCCTACTTAAAATAGGCATTTTGTTCAACATCACCTCACTTTTCAAAAACTATAGACCCCCGACACACATACAAACAACAACAAACAAATAACAATAACAAACCATAAAAAAACTAAAAACCACAACCCAACAAAACCAAAAACCGCGAAACACACACTCACTTACACACACACACACACACACACACACACACACACACACACACACACATAGTTTTTTTGAACAAGATAGAACCAGACAAAGAATAACAAGTAGGCCTACATCAATGACGTCATTAAGACAACATTAACGACATAAAAAATCAAGCCCCATTCCCATTCGAATAAAATCCATCAATATAAGACTCATAGGATAATGACATGGCATGGCTAACAACTACTTTCTTTGCACGTGAATACGTTGACATGTATTGCTAACTATGTTCATGTATCTATTTCTATCACAATAAAGTGCGTAAATTACTGTATACGCATCGCTATTGTACATATCATATTATACAAAGATCAAGCAATTCTATGATCAAAGTTTCCGAGGCCTATTATGATAAAAACTTTTCGCATCCAGCACATTACAATGAGTACATACATTTTATAGTTTATATCAACATCGTGTGTATTTGTTTGTTGTTGTAGTTCTAACACACTAGTACATTGTATTACGATAATGCTATATCAGCGTGTTCGGTAGCATTCTTCTCTATGGCATCCTCTTAAGTCATGTCTCTTAGTTTTAAGGCTACGTTCATAGCGGTAGAATACAGCAGACGTTTTCCCGGAAAGGCCTAGAAAAGTTATAGATCCATGCTCAAAATAGTCTTGGCTTTTAAAAATTTGCTTACCAAATGACACTACTGGATTCGACATGCAGCACGAGCTGCTGAGAGAGAAATTTTTGTAGGCTTAAAGCCTACTAAATTTGTAGATAGTCATAAAAAATTATGAATTCAAGATACGATCCTACAATTAGGCTTACAGAAACAGCTTCTACCCAACAGCAACATAACAATGAAACAATCTAGTATCTAGTCAAGAAGACGATCAATGGCACAATAGGGGAATTGTTTCAATGTAGCCTACTGTATTGTCTATCAACATTGTAAACAAAAACTTTGAATTGGCATTATGGGTATACTGAGGTACACAGTAAAAGACCTTTTGCATCTTATTCATCCAGATTCAGAAACGACGGTTTGAGTTTGAAAATCCCCCCCCCAAACAAAAGTCTGATTCATTTTGCCATTCTAGTCTTGGCCTTCCTCTTCACCATTGTTAATCCTCTCGCCTCGTGCTTGAACGTAATGCCAAATTTACCTGGATTTCATTGCACGTGTATGACGCCAAGCAAGGTCTCTGATATCGATCACGTTCGCTGTCTTTATTGTTGTTTTCTAAGGCGAAGAGCTTCTTAGTCTCACCAAAGATAATAATTCATAAGAAGGTCCAATTCGGATTTGTTTTTAGTACAAAGTGGATTGTGCCCCTGGGATTATACAGGCCAACTTTATTGATAAAATGATAGGCCTAGGCACTGGCAGTCACTCTATACATGTACCTTGACTCTAAACACTGAAATACTTAAATCATCATTATAGGCCTAATTAGTCCGTTGTTATTTTTTTCGGCATATTGGCAGTAATACTCAACCCAGTTGAGTTGTGTCAGTTTATTCGAAGAAGAAGAAGAACACATTGAAACATGATCAGAAAGATACACATAGTGTAGTGTAATACCAAGACTATCTATTGAAACAAATAATCATTCCATTATCACTCGTTTTGTAAACAGTACAATCAGGGGGACATGACTCTAATTTTGTTCTTTTCAAAATCGCCATATCTACATGTAATTATGTAACAGTATCTTTGGTCTTACTTTCTACAGGTTGTTGATGATATTTCAATGTGTGCATTACAGTACGTGCATTAAGTTGGATTGTGGGAAATATATCCATGTAACTTCAATCTCCTTTATTAAACAAACCGTCAAAATACAATTATACAAGTATACATTTTTGGGACACAGGGTACCTATTTATAATTTATATACACCTGAGTTGATTATCAGAGTAGAGTGGAGCAGATGGCTCAGTAGGTAAAGTGCTCGTCTGCCAAACCAAAGGTCTAGGGTTCAAACCCCGAGTGTACAATGTGGCACCGTGTTCTAGTGGTAGACATTCTCAGGCTGGTGACCGAAAGGTCTCAGGTTTGAATCCTGGTAGGACATGATGTTGAGTTCTTGAGAAAGTTTCTTTACATGCTAGAGTGAAGCACCTTTTATCGGATCCCACTTCTGTATGCTCCCTCAGGGGATTGAGAAAGATTTTGATTAGAAATGGCCATTCAGGGAAATTCTGTAAAGCGCATTGAACACATAATTTAGTGGGAATGAATTTTATATATAAGTATAAGACCAGAACACTTTAAAAAAAATTGAACAGGCCTGAAGTTAAAATCCAGTTTATTGGGCTTTCTTCTGATCCCTATATTTCCCTTGCTGCGATAAAACGAAAGGCAAGTACTAACGGAGATGGACTATTTATATCTTGAGCGAGATGGTATAGGTACTCTGCTAACAAGAATGAGTTGGTAATCAGCTGCTCTACTGTATGGGAGTTGTGGAAGTATTGGTGTGAAATAGCTGAGGTGATGATTGATGTCTGCAATAGATGTTAAGATACTGACTATAACATTTTGAATATTTAGTCAGAGGAAGTTTTCAGCAAGGATACTGCATGTCCATTTATGATCTTGTATAGCAGCAGAAGGCGTTGGTCTCTACATCTTGTATACATTAGGTCCCATTGTTTAAATAGTTCAACTTGTTTGCTACGTGCTGTATTTGGTATTAAAGTCATTCTAAAAACGATTACATTGCAGGAATACAATCAAAAGTTCAAAGTTTAATATTTCTTGACATTTTTACATACCATGTTATACACAAATTTAAGTATAAAAATAAATCTCAGACAACTATAATAATTGTAATTCGATAAACACACTTAATATTATTAATAATAATACGCTCATAGTCATACCGCTACCATCTCTCATAGTACTCATACCAGATCTTTGCTTTCACCACAGTAAAACCAACACGCATGCTATTACAATTACAATTACATCTCTCAATCTCCCTGAACAAGAGATAAATGCTTCACCCGTCCACTACCATTATGCTGAAATATTAAATAGATCTTTATGATTATGCTCAATTAATTATTACTGTAAGTGTAATTTCTCATAATCAATCATAATATCATATCATCAATATTGTTCTCTAACCTATAAACTCAGCATGATGTATAAGCAGGATGTCAAATTTCATGTTGCTTTATCGAATATTTCATTATCAATGATATACAGTAATACCCCGGTTTAAAGTACTCCCTTCAGACCACAAAAATAGTACGTTGTAGCCAGTGTCAAAGGAAAGTCATGTGATCAATAATTCATTACTCTGTGATGATACATTATGTCAGGACCTGCTAAAGCTAAAACAACATTGACCAAATGAACTTTTTTCGACAAGCCCAACAACCTAACCATTTGGAGCAGGGTTCAAATTAAAATGTATTCGTAATAATAAGAATTGAAATGAAAATAAAAGTCAATCACAATGTAGTATTCACGCTCGGTCTCAAGCTACACACATACAAACCCCTGGTCTCAAGCTACACACATTCAAACCCCTTGTCTCAAGCTACACACATACAAACACCTAGTCTCAAGCTTCACACATACAAACCCCTAGTCTCAAGCTACGCACATACAAACCCCTGGTCTCAAGCTACACACATACAAACCCCTAGTCTCAAGTTACACACATACAAACCCCTAGTCTCAAGCTACACACATACAAACCCCTATCGTTATCAATATCAATACATATGTATTACATCTACATGTACGTGAATTATATCATACATGTCATTAGCTTTTCCTATGACTGGAGAGTGGAAACCAGTGGGAGTGAATCAAGCCTCACCCCTTGTCATTGCTCATTGTCTTTCTTTATACTACCGTTACATTTAATGAGGCAATAGACTTATGTCTCAGAATCAGACATGGCGTTCACCTGCAAAATGCTGACATCTTTTGATCTGACGATATGAGGGAGAACAGTACCTCATCATATGATGCAACAATAGTTTCCCCATTTACAATTTACAGTCAGGTGTGAAGCTTCCTCGAGACCATGGCGAACCATTACAACCTTCATAACGCTTGCCACGGTAATATTATGACATAGAAAGGGGTACAGTAAAAGTTGCTCTATTCAAGTTGAAATTTAGAGATGAGATTATAACCACGAGAAAACAATTACGTTGTAATAATGGTTTTTAATGAGATAATGTGCCTACAACGGTCTATTGCATCCATAGCCGAGTACGTTGTAGACCAGGTGGTTTATGAAGAAAAAGCAACTTTGGGACTCGAGACTTGGAAAAAGGTACTGTGCAGCTGATTGTAGATTATATACCGGGCACGTTAAACAGAGGTTTTACTGTGTAAGAAACAAAAACGGTACTCTGATGCGACTTTGCTATAAACAGGATGTTGGTATATCCAATGTCATTATGTGGGCTGCACCGTAAATGTGGCAGCTTCAACATCATTGCAGAGCATTTCTTATCATCCACATGTCCAAAAGGTTCATTTAAAAATAGGTGATCTTGTTTCAGAGTACCACATCGTTATGTTGGTCAGAATTGATCATATATTATCCATGTGAATAAGGTGAAACCTTCAATGTTATTTGACTTTTAATTTTTCAACTTTTTCGCTGAACTTGGTCCTTGCTCCACAGTCATAGTCAAATCAGAAGTACTATCAAACTTCATCAGAATTATCACATAATTTCAATAAAAAAGACTTTAACATAGAAAACAAATACAACAAAAATCATGAACTGTTTTTATCTGCCAAAGCCGCCTGCCTTTCGAGCTCATCTTTTTCGTCACGATGTTTTCGAAGAACTTTCGTCAAATCAGACTGAAGCTCGAGCTGATGAATATTTTGCCTTTTCCTCTGTTGCCTTTCAAGGTCAATAACCACACCCTCTTTCAGTTTCTGCGAAAAAAAATAATAAAAAAATGCAAATGTTTGTATAATATGTAATGATACAATCTAACTTTATAAATATGTATCGTCGCTGTCGCAAGCATTGCACATAAATCCAAGTCTCAGGTTTTGTTTTGATTTCTAGCTGAACTCTCCATGTGAATAGCCTTCAGCAAACGTAAATAAAAATGTTCAAATGTGATCTCTCAGTAAGGTCGCGATTACATGGCAGAATGATCCAGATTTGTTCAGGAGAAAAGTAATACATGTACATACTTCATGCAACCAGTTACTCCATCATGGCTTTTAATTTAGCTCTTTGACATATACATTACACATTACTAATACATGGTACAATCAATGGTGTGAGTGGAATTCATGCATACTAAGGCAAATTACAGCCTTTATTTTGCCACTATGATCTAGGCCTCATGACGACAGACTCTGTGTAGTGTGTGTTGGCTATAATATGTCACAATCATAAACCAAATTAAAAAATAGTTTTTGTTCAGGAAAATTATAGATCTGGCTTGTTGGGTGCAATGAATCAACAATAATAATACAATTAATTACTTTATTTTCTTTCCCGCGATATCACAGGTATTCGACTAGTTGCTTAAAAAGCACTACGTAATACCACCCTGTTATTTTGAAAGTCATGGAAGTCATAATCACAGGTTTGAGTTTGAAAGGATCTTGATTCCAGTAGCAGTAAGTGATTATAAAGATAATTAGCCGTAAACTTATTTGATGCGCAAGTTACGCGGATCTTGATTTAGCTATACACACGCACGAGGGACTAACTTATTTTCTTAAAACTTAAAGCATGCTTACGGAGTTACTAACAGGTAGGTGCGTAAGTATCTTACTTTTTACTATCCCAGAGTGCCATATTCATGCGCAAAGTAAGTTATTCCGACCAAACGGTTGAATGTTAATTTTAACAAGCAGCCATTTGTCAATCATGAAGAAGTCAGAAAGTAAATTATTCCATGAATCTTGATTTCAACAAAGGACTAGATCTACCTCAATGAAGATGACAGAAAGGGGGTCATCGAACGGTGGAATGCTAGTTTAGATCTGGAGTCGATTACACTGTTTACTTTTGCTAACGGACGAAAATGATCACTTTGCAAGGCCTCTCTAATAAATTTAAGGTCTTTAACTTTAACAATCAGTTGGTATTCACATTAGTCTTGTTATTATGTTTTAATGTTATTTTTTATACAAAATGTTGTTTTCTTATCGAGGCTTGCGTAGTGAAGGAACGACATGTATGGATCTCGCGTTTCTTACTTGACAAGAGCATGGCTTCTTTGGGCGGTAGGGAATTTGTAACTGTACACATCATTTAAGTTTGCACTTACGACTTCGAACTTAGACATAGAATCTAGATCTAGATATATCTAGATCTAAATCTAGATTTAGAAATCTAGGTTATTACTATTAAACTTTTCGCGCATGGATTATGATTACGGCCCAATATAAAGCTTCCTCTATCCTTCATGCGCACACCTTTTTGTGTCATTAAATACATGTTTTTATCTTTTCCTGAAGTAATTTTTCTATCACATATTGATCTGTCTAAAAATCTAGATCTAGATCTAGATCTAATACCTGTTTACCAATATATCCCTTTTTTGACTGTGGTGAACATAGTAGACCATTCCACAAGTGAACGTCAATGAAGCAACAAGAGTTGTTTTCGCTAGTCTAGACATGTCTTTTTAAATGGAATGGAATTAATTATTCTCACAAAACAATAATAAAAAGATCCAATTGTTTCTTTTAAAATTTATTCTGTGTTTAGACCTAGATCTAGGCAAGATATTTTTCTCCTTGTGATGTTGTATAATAGTTTCGGTAGAAAACGTCCTTCATGGAGGCCGCCATATTGATGCAAGGTAGATAATTCTGATATTTAATTTAATTGTACAGTCATTCCCGAGTTACTGGCCATCTCAGAATAGACATTTTATAATGTTTATTCTGAGCTGGCCATGAAGAGGCAATTTCCTCAAAATACATAGCAAGGTAAAAGAAGAACAATATCGTGAAACAAAAAATAAATAAATAAATAAATAATTTGAAATGATAATAACAATGATGGACCAGACAGATTAACTGTGATGTTTCAGGTATAACCCCCTGTCATTCAATAAAACACAAGACGTACGAAACAAAGAATAGGCCCTAAAATATATATATTATATATATATAATGGGAAAGGGAAGGGCGAGGGACAGAAAAGTTAGATATGGAGGCTGAAAGGTAATGGAGAGAGGGAAGAAAAAAAAAATGCTGAGGATAGGAAACCAGAAAGGGAGAATGAAGCAAATAAATGAGGAGACAAAAGAAAATAAATCAGTAGAAAAATCACTAAAAAAGACTTAGCCAGGTGATTCTAGCGGAGAAACAATTTGTAATCCGTATTGAATATTAAGCTTGCACCACCTAAGGGCTAGTTTCAATCTGACTCGGATGGAGATTGAGAAAGAAGAGGAAGGAAGAAAGAGGGATGGAAAGGACGAGAAACTGGGGAGGGGGGGGGGGGGTGACAGGGGTGGGGGGGAAAAGGAGATGCTAAACAATGGACACTGGGAGTCCCCAGAGAGTTCGTCCGCTGGTCATAATAGTAGTGAAGCATTCGACCACACAGCAAGCCGATAGCTCGGTGCCACGGGTCATGAATGTTGTTGTGGTTGAGGATAATCGGCAGCTAGCTGTATAGTAAGACAAAAACGGAGCATGACGATTATTATCTTTGTTTCGCGGTACTGTCCTTCTATTACTTTGCTATAATAACCCAACAGTGGCTTATCTTTATAATTCTTCAAAATGCAATATAGGCCTACATGTAATAGGCCTATTTATTCTTTTTTTGTTATTGAAATGGTAGATGACAGCAGAGAATGCATAAACGAAAGAAGAAGGGAAAAAAAAAAATACAAATAAAGGAAAGAATGAAATAAAGTTTTCATAAAGAATAAAAAAAAATAATAATGACCTTGACCCTTTAACCGACAACAATTCTGACCAGCCTGCAAACAGGACAAGCATTTTAAGTCACTTAAAATAAAACATAAAAACAAAATAAAAATACATTGTAGTACTCAAATCCATGGTTCAGCCTTGTTTATATGGCGCTCTACAATGACTCTTATTAATGATTTCGAGTGATACTATTTTTAGTATCAACCTCTCTTAGGCTTGAAGGTCAAAAACTCCTATGTGGGGCAAAACAAATCATTATTTGCCCTACGCTGCCTATGTCAACTCTGATTCTTGTTACTGTGATAAGTTAAAAAATAAATAAATAAAAAATACTGTTGCCTTTTGCTGGGCTCCAGGATACTCAACCCAAATCCTGAAGAGTCAAATCGACGTAAAATACCTTCTCAACCTCCAGATAGCAGAACACATACGATAAATACGACATGCTTCCAGTTAGGTAGGCGAACTAATTTGCCCATGGACAATTCTACTGCCAGGAACTCATTGGAACCTGATTCGAGTGCGTAAACGTTAATAATGACGTACTTCAGGAGGTATACCAATCTAATAATATAAGAAAATTCTAGAAATATTGCGTCTAGCGAGATTCGATATCCGCCCGTCATCAAGTCGATGGCTAGGTGTGAATGAAGATACTGAAGTTGTTCCCGATTGACCGTGATGTTCACTAGAACAATGTCATTGACACTGACTCTAACACTGACACTGACACTAATACTAACACTGACACTGACACTGACACTGACACTGACACTGACACTAACACTGACACTGGCATTGGCACTGACACTGAAATTGACACTGACATTGACACTGAAACTGACACTGACATTGACACTGACACTGACATTAACACTGACACTAACACTGACACTGACACTGAGACTAACACTGAAACTGACGCTGACATTGACGCTGACATTGACACTGACACTAACACTGAAACTGACACTGACATTGACACTGACACTGACATTGACACTGACATTGACATTGACATTGACACTGACACTAACACTAACACTAACACTGACACTGACATTGACACTGACACTGACACTGACATTGACACTGGCATTGACACTGCCACTAATACTGACATTGACACTGCCACTGCCACTAACACTGCCACTGACATTGACACTGCCACTGACACTAATACTGGCACTGAACTGAACGCTGACGCTGACACTGACATTGACATTGACACGGACATTGACACGGACACTGAAACTGACATTGACATTGACACTGAAACTGACATTGACATTGACATTGATATTGACACTGACACTGACACTAACACTGACATTGACACTGACACTAACGCTGACACTGACACTGACACTGACGCTGACATTGACAATGATAATGACACTTGCACTGACACTGACACTGACGCTGACGCTGACACTAACACTAACACTGACACTGACATTGACACTGACACTGACACCACAAAAACCCACGCTCACACTCATGACTACCTCGCATAAATCAAATACTGTCTCATTATTATCATCATCATCATCGTCAATTATCATCATTAAGATCAACATCACCTTTATCATCATCATCATGATTATCATCATCACCGCCACCATCATCATGATCATAATCTTCTTCATCATCATCATCATCATCGTCATCACCATCATCATGATCGTTATCCTCTTCACAACCATGTATCATAATCCTCATCCTCCCCCTCCTCCTCATCATCATTGGTTTCCTAGTTTAGATGTTATGAATGAATAGGCTACGAAAGTTTGTTACTAGTTAGACCGTCCGAGGTATTTTCCTAATTCATCTTTTGGTCGGGAATTGGAGACAGTGGAGATATAATTTTCAGGATGGTTTTTTTATTGTTGTTGTTGTTGTTGTTGTTGTTTGAATTAATCAATTTTCATACCCCACTCAGACGCGCGCGCACACACAAACACACACACACACAAACTCGCTTACACACGCATATCTTTGAGCTCACACAAATATAGGCCCAACCCCTCGTTAGACTTCTTCTATTCTTACCAACTTTACAGTCTCTACAATACAAATAAAATACATATAATAAAAAAATTAATGACTAGCTTACATCATAGACGTTATTGCAACATCCTTATCAAACCCACAATCACGATGTTAGGCCTACGTGTCAATAAAAGACTAGTTACTTTTTGCAAGGGATGTCACCACCGTTGAAGAACTCGAAGATTTCCCACTAGGAAGGAAATATAACTGTTTTTTAGAGTATATTTTGTATTATTAGTATACACGATAATATTACATTCTTTGGTAACCTAATATGAGCTGAAATGTATAATAAATCAATTTCTCATGATTAATTTCTTAGTACCTACCAGGCTATCATAATAAGGAAGAACGAAAGCTAGAAAAGTACAAGACAATCGCATCAACGTTCATGTCCATCTTTATTTTTTTGCTCGTTAATTGTCAAAGAACTCTCAGAAATAGATGAATACCATTCCCCATTAATAATTTCTATGATGTCAATCTATAGTTATTTCAAAATTGACAACATAAATCATCGAATAATGTTCTCAACGAAGCCATGTGACAGATTATTTATAGTAACGTGACCCAAATCTGACGTAAACATTGGGACGGCTATTCGGCCATATTTGTGTACGTCACTATAATATCATCTCTGGTTGTCGGTGTACTTTATCAAGTGTTCAAAGTGGAAGGACCAACATTTTCAGGTTACATGGAATAAGGAGAGGGGTGAAGATGAGGTCGTTGGTGTTCACGGGAATGAGCTTCATGCTCACTTCCCTTGTGCTTGGAAATGCATATTATCAAAAGAAACAGTTTTACCCCTCAGTGGTCTACATCACGAAGTCAAATCCATCAATGGCAGTAAGTCAACAAATCACCAAATCTAGAATCTATATCTATATCTAGATCTAGATCTAGATCTATATCTAGATCTAGATTCTAGATAGAATCTAGATTTATACCTTAAGCTAGGCTATATTGCAGTACAGTAAGAAAGTATAAGTTCATCTTTTGCTTGATAGATATATATATCGATCAGATTTGATTTAGTAGAGGTATTTCTAATCTTAACTTGGTAAGAGAGAAGAATACAGATCCACTACAGATTCCACTAGTAGAACTAGAATCTAGATCTAGAATCTAGATTCTAGCTCTAGACTCTAGATTCTAGCTCTAGACTCTAGATATAGAATCTAGGGCATAATCCTGCTTAGCACCGACAGATGGTATCGAAGATGATAAATTTTATGTACGACGATACCAAACTCCCAAGCTCACTGACGATACATCACTTGCCCCATCCCATCATACTCCACTCCTCCCCGCTCTCGATTTATTTGTAGTAGTCGTGCTGCCACTGTGCCGTTATACTCACACTCCTCTCCCTACTCTTTTACTGCCAGCGGTGCTAATAATATCGCGATAGCCTACTGCTACTACTTCACGGAACCCCATCTTCCCCTATGTTATTTTTCTCACTTTCTGTCTCTATTGTCCATTTCAATTTTCATGATGCTACTATTACTAATCATTGGCGGGATGGACAAACATGCGGCGGGTGTACAAAGTATGCAAATTAGGCTGCTTATGCCTGAAACAAATGAAATGGTACCTTTAATTGGTCCTTAAAAACTGGCGGGGAAATTCTTGATTATAATAATCTTGTCTGAATTATATCACGTTCAAGTAATGTCTTGTTTGTTGCAGGGAGAGGGGGGTTTCATGGGGAGTTGCCCTTATTTAATTTGTGTTTATCATTAATTATGTATTGCGATTGGAATTAGCACCGCCATTAATTTCGTGGTTTAGCGCAGTAAATTGGAAGAAGGGGTAAAGTTTGTATTGCGATGGGATCTCTCAATTGCCGTATTACTACTATTACGACGAAAATTTTGCTAAAGTACATTATATGTAAGTCATTTCATCTTGTTGCAGGGGGAGGGGGGTTTCAGGGGGGCTTTTAATACCAGTTAATGAGGAAGCTTAAATTGTCATTAGGCCTAGATCTAGGTGTAAAATGTATCATTATTATTTTATGGAATCATAATAGATCCAGAGGCAATCTCACTTAGAGGTCTTAGTACACAGATTTAGAGGCCGACAAAGATGCCCAGCAGTCTCATCTCTGGCAGTAAAGATTCTACTTTATCAGCATGATTTCGGTCTCTTTCTTTCAGCTAATTGATGATTGTTTCAGGTTTTTCCTCCCATTTTTATATTTTAACATATTATTACATTGTGATCTTCCTCAGATTATGTACCTACAAGCCTTGGTATTTGTGGTTTTGACAGGAAAAATGTTGCGGAAAGTGTTCTTTGGTCAGCTCAGGGCATCAGAATTGGAGGTGAGATCACGACTTTGTTGGCAAAAGCTGATTTTAAATTAAATCTCTTAAAACCATCCCATTAAGTGCTCCCTTATAAGGCATTATGCCGTACATGAGTTGAAAATCACCAACATGGAGTTAGGCTTGATAGTTGAAATGCTGTCTTTGATCATATGATATTTATAAAATTTTTCTACCTGTGTAATGTGAGAATTATCTTAATCATTACATGACATCGTTAGGAAAAAACAACATTTTGTTCCAAAAATAACAAAATTAATGTTGGATGCATTATTTCAATTTCTCCTCAGCATTTGATTGAGCGTTCTTGGTATGCGTTAACAGAAACTTGCTTAGCCTTCACAGTCTTCAGAGATGACTTCAGTCCCCGTTTTGTCGCACTTTTTACTTTATTGCTATTCCTGAAGGGCTTCCATTGGTTAGCGGAGGATAGAATTGATTTTGTGAGTTGTTATTTATGCAGCATTTTATTATCCATTCGATAAATCTGTTAGTAAAGTAGAGATAAATTGAAGGGAAAGATTAATTGTTGTATTGTTGTATATATTGTACGATGCACCAACTTCAGAATTTAAGAATGATAACAGTTATATCCATTATTGTTCACAGAATCAACATATTCTGGAGTTAGGATTTCTTTGAAAAAAATTTTGTACATTAGCTTTTACTCATGGTTTACATGAAAATTTTTTCCATTGTTTTTTTTCTCTCACAGATGGAAAGAAGCCCAGCGATATCATGGCTTTTTCATTTACGAGCTATTGGTAAGTTGCTGTGTTGTACCAATTATGTTTGTGAAAAAGGCAGTTCATCTAAAGAGAGTATATATATATATATGATTTGAAATGATGTATATCATTATCTTTTAAACCTTTTATTTTTGTTTTAAATATGGGGGTGCGGATAGCTAAGTGGGAAAGGCGCACGCCTACCAAGCCAAAGACCCCTGGTTCAAACCTGTGCAGGCTTGAATTTGAAATCCAAATTTTTTTGTTTTTCTTCTGCCTTCCATCTTTAAGTAGCTAAATTAAAATGAGTGCCAAGTCCTATCAAAGACTGACTATAATCTAGGAGATCCCATGTGTATATATGGATGTAAAAGAACACTTGGTTGTTTATAAAGCAGTCTTCGAAGACCCTGAGATCACAAACGTAATGGAAGTGGGTTAATTGAATACATCAACAATGCCAACTTTTTTGTTTATATCAATTTATCTAATAAAAAGATTTAAAAGCAGATTTTGATACATTGAAAATTTACTTATTCCTCAAACTGCACTTGACTACATAAACGCTGACCATTAATAGTATAACAAGCATTCATTCACATTACCTGGAATAAGATTTCATAGATGTGATATCATGCATTGAATTTTGATACCATTGTTAAGAAAAAATATGGACAGAGCAAATTTTCACCTTGGCTAGAAGGAAGAGATTTAAAGTAAAAATGATACTGTTGAACTGTATCAAAAACACAACTTTTAAAGATGTATTTTGATTTGTAAACTTGTTATAAAGTGACTTAAAGCAGGTTACTTGAAAGCCTCATGAAGAAAATAGTAATTGCTGAGTCAACCTACCACACATCTCAATATCTGAGTGCAACAATTCGACAAGCGCCATTTTTCAACTTGACGTTTGTCAATTCGTTGCACCCATGTATCGATCTTGGTTGGAGGGATTTAGCTTCTAGCTTTGTCTATTTTTGTTGTTGTATTATTTAGTATTGTTATTTTTTTTTGACTTCACTCCATGGAATTTGATTCTTTTCTTTCTTTCCCTCTCAGCATTAATGTTACTCCTTGGTGTGATGGATGCGTTGTTTGTCCGACACGCTTTCTATTCCATAATTCTAGCTGGTCCATCAGTTCAACTTGTATTTGGTTTTGAGGTAAATATCTTTGCAAGTCTTTTGACTCTTTATATTCATGCCGTCCGTCAATTCCTGTTTTCCTGTTTAGCATTGTGATGTGCAATACAGCGCGACCCTCTTATATTTTCCTCACGTGGACCGTTGATATTATATGATGATATAAGCGGGATGTCGATATATCAGATCAACTAATCAATAGTAGGAAAAACGGGGAGGGACACTTTCAACACAATGCACCAATTCAGCGTCAATCTATGGGTCTATTTTGGTCTAAATTGGGACACGTTTAGGGTCGTAGACCATGCAATGCTTACAAAGGTCTAGGAGACGGATACAACTGTTTAAAAAGCGTACGTTTCTATTTGTGACTTTCATAAATGATTTATTGGCTATTGGCAGGAAATTGTGTTGTTTCTTTGCTCATTATTGTTTCACCGACACAATGGGAATGTCAATACACAAGGAGCTTTAGGGCTTTTTGTCAAATTTACGTCGGTATTAGGGGGTAACGGTGGAATGTTTTTAGAAGCGTGTCCTGTAACCCTGTAACTTGGGAAGGTTTTAGAAGTGTTACCTATGATATACTGTGTAAGGAAAAAATGGGACTTTGAAATGATGTCGATATACAATAATACATGCTGGATGTCGATATCGATGGGCAAGCCGTATTGTGATTTTTGCGTTAGTATTGTTTTTTCTTCATTGATTAAAACAACTTGTATTCTTACATTTAAAAACATCGCCATTCTATGATCATTTTGAGATTCAATACTTTATTAAGATTTAAATAGCTCGTTTAGATATACTTATTTACTTATCGTCACTGTGGCAAGCATTGCACCAAGTCCAATTCTCAGATTTTGGACGTACGCATAATACTTGCGACACCGACATTATGTATATTACTAGTTAACCTCACTCCAACCTGATTGGGTTGGAAGTCACATGATTACTTACGTAAACCTGAAATAGTCATGGCTTTTTTCTTGTATTGCTTCTGAGCCATTTTAGTTATGTTATTAAAATTTAAGAATGCCATTGAATTCAACAACAGTAACATTCTTATATTTACACCTGGTGATTAATTTTGAAGATCACGTTTTGCCATTGATATCCTCGTCATGTACTAAGAATGAAAATGGATTTTTCTTTCTCTCCAGTATGAAATTCTGTTCACGGTAGTGATAATGATGTTTATTAAGTACGTGGCCCACACCATAGACCTACAGAGTGAGAATCCATGGGAGAACAAGGCCATTTACTTATTGTATTCAGAATTGATCATTGGTGAGTAGGCTAGAGTTTGGAAAAACAAAACAAAACAAAATTATAGTAAGTCTTTTTAACATAGTGCACATATATCCTCAGTGTAGCCATTGTCAAGAAGCTTTACGATGACCATTATGCCTCCCAGACCAGCAGCAACATAGAAACACGTATTACAAGACTTGTTGCCAGTAATGCGCGATAATATTATTCGGACACGGACGGCGCTGTCTTAATGGCCAGGTTCTCATTCACACTTGAGTCTAGTGAATTCAGAGGGACAAAATGTCCTCCTACCTAAGGATACATCACCAATGACAGGTGCTTATCGAGAAATCTTGTGTCAATCTGAATTTGATCTCACCACGTCTCTCAGCTGCCGGCTGTCTGTGATGAGGTCTGCTGGAGTTTTCTTGTGTTTGAACTGTGTTAACCACTAGGCCACTGACGCTCCCAACACTTGGTCTGGAAAGCTCTTCTTCGTTCTTCAAGTTATAAGGTTTACTTTTATCGGTAAAAAGCAGATTTTGCTGGTTGTGCTTGGTTAGCTTTTATTCTCTGATGTAATCTTCCCTTTTAAACGTTTACTTTCCTGTCAAAATATGCCTGGAACACCATTTTGGTCAAAATTGGCATAATTGAAATTTTATTTAAAGATTCGTTATAGAATAATGAGAGGTGGTCTTTTTTAATTTCGTTTTAAAACATTTATAAAACAAAATAATGTTGCTTAAAGCCAATGGCAATTGGAAATGCAGCAGGTTTTTAAACTATGAAAATTCATACAGTAATAATTTTCTTAAGCTTTTGATTTTTTAATTTTTTTAGTTTATTAAGAAAACTTTGACCCAACTTTCTAACGATTTGCATCGAACATCATTGTTTTGTTTTTGTGTTTCCAGGTTTTGTCCGAGTGGTGCTATACATCCTGTTTGTCATTATCATGATAAAAGTTCATACTTTCCCCTTGTTTGCCATACGACCTATGTATCTTACACTCAGGTACGTTTCATCTTCAAGGCAATCTTCATCTAATAGGCAAATTAACTTTTTACATTTTTAGCAAAGGTTTGAAAGAACAAAAATGAACCTAGTCGCCACGCTATTATCAAACAAATAAACATTAGAATTGAAACTCTTATCAAATCGAAGAAAGCACATCTACGAATACTACTATAGCCTAATTCAACTAGTTTCCAATAGCAAACCAACCCTTAATATAATGTACTAGATGGTTTCTGGATGATGCACTCCCTGACGTTCATCTTACCAAATTGGAACAGCGTACAGGCTGATGAGCTTTTTCCCTTCCTGAGAACCACTAACGAGTGGAATGAGCTTCCAGAGGAAAATATTATTTCATGTCAACCTTGAGACCTAGCAACATATTGCATTAATTATCCTCAGCGTGATTGTATTGGCCGTCCCATGCAAGATGAAGAACGTTTAATCAATGAAACTAAATACACTTCAATTAATCTTCCCTAATCTTCATTTGGAAATGCTGATGATGCGTTTGCATGAATTATTGTATTTGATTATAAACTGAATGTCAAACATCTCTTTATTTGTATGTTGCAGAGCTTTCCAAAAGGCAGCCCAAGATGTTGTATTGTCACGGAGAGCTATTAGACACATGAATACCTTGTGAGTTTTTATTTTCTATTTCCTTTAAAGCATATTATAATAAGATAGATCAAGATAAGATAAACTTTATTATCCAAAAAGGAAATTTGACTTCGATTACAATGGCACCACGAGGCGATAACGATAGACATAGCAAATGATAATAATACATGTTTAATAATAGTTGTGATAATAATAATGATAATAACAAACTAACCGGGTTGGTGATGACGATGATGAGAATGGTGATGATGATGGTGGGGAGGGAAGTACAAATTTGACAAAGATAAGTTAATTCACCCTCTCTTTCTCTCACCATATACACACATGCATGCACACACACACACACACTCATACAGACACACACACACACACACACACACACACACACACATCATTATAAATACATTATCCAGATATTTTCAGAAATCATTACTATAATAGACCCATAGTATCTATAGTCAATGGATCTAGGACATTTAGAAACTGATGGAACAAACGATCTTCTGTATCTTTCTATTTTGCAGATGGCTTTAATATCCTTGGTTTTGTCTTTTATTAAATTGGTAGCTTTTTTTTAAGCTCCCACTGATAAAGATCATCTATTGATGATAATTCACTTGATGTTGAGTTTTTCGCTTTTCTTATAATTGTATCTAAAATTCATCTATCCCCGATAAGCGATGGTGTGTATCTCACAATATGAAGTCTCTTGAGATGAGCGTTTTTTTATATTTGTAACCTATAATATCTTTAATATTTGATAAAACTACACTCCCTCCCACGAAGTTATATGATTTAAGCTCAAAGAATTTTGTTCTGTGGTTAACTCTCGTTATCACTTTCTTGTTAAAGTTTCTTATTGAATTTATCGCAGGAGAGATAGCTGGGACATTTTAAAGTTGCGTCATCTTTATCCCCAGATACCCTGATGCAACTCCCGAGGAGCTCAGCTCAGGCGATAATTCGTGTATCATCTGTCGTGAAGAGATGACCACAGGCTGCAAGAAGTTGCCGTGTAACCACATTTTCCACACCAGCTGTCTGCGATCCTGGTTCCAGCGACAACAGACTTGCCCAACGTGTAGGCTGGAAGTCCTTAGAGTGCCTCGTGCCAATGCTCAGCAACAGCGACAACAGCAACAACAAGCACAAGCACCACAGCAACCCCAGAATCAACCCGCACCTCCCGTTAATCCATTCAACAATAGTAAGCAAAAGAATTTGTACCTTTCATACCTTCATTTAGTCACGATCAATTTCTTCCAAGGCATCTCCGTTACGCACATGGCCGTTGCACAAGCATGCTGTTATGAATATAACAAATGTTTCGTCGATATTTATGGTCGACATCTGTAATGCACAGGTTATCCCCTTGATAAGGAAGTTCTGGGGGCTAGTATCTAAGCATCATTATTTTTTGGTTTTCTTTCTCATCTTCCCTTTGACTGATGTTTGAATAGAGTTGTTAGCAATTTTTTCTACTTTTATTTGGCTTACGGTAGACAAAACAAAAGAAAGACTTTGGATTGGTGTTATTAAAGACGGATAGAAATACAAAGGCGGGCTGAAAAGTAAGTATTGTTTTTGCCTTTAAATCAAAAAGTTTTCTTTGCACAAAATTGAAATTTGACACAAATACTCTCAAAGAAATTGTCTGTACTTAGCGAGAACAGTACATATACAATAAGTCGTTCGTACCCACAATCAGTGAAGTTGTATCCCGTGGGGAGTCACCTCGGTTAAGTGAAAAAATTGCGACTTCCAATTATTTTCTTACAGCTGAAGAATGCTGTGCTGCAAACATCCATGAAAGAATTAAGTCTGTTGATGGCTATTTGAGTGTTTCTGTTGACGCAGTTCGAAAAGAAGTTATAGAGGAGAGGAGAGTCCTACAGAGACATGTGCGTGATTGCAAGCGTCCATGTAGGCCACTTAACGCATCGGACGTGGCCCATCAAGAAGCAGTTGACTGTCTGATTAGGTCAGATTGAACGTTCAAACAAAAAAAAATTGCTAATGAATTAGGAATTTCATAAAAACAAGCGCACCATATCATGACATCTCTGCATGGGATACCAAAAAGTCTTTGCAGAGACGATCGACTTCAGAAATAAAAGCACTGAGAAAGGAAATGTGTTAACTCTTAAAACATTATTTTCAAACTGCGTCATGAGAAACATGCACATTGTCAAATATGGATTTCATTTTTTCATGGACGTTTACTGCAAGAAATTCAATTACAGAGCGCTGTGTAATGAGAAGGTCATTGGATATCACCGTTTTCTCACATTCCAAGGTGCCTCACCACGTATTGCGATGTCAATGATCGTAAACACAAATGCTGTTCCACAAATATGTTGTTGAAGCTAAGTATAGAGAGCTGGTTAGCAGAGGTTCTAAATCTCTGGCAGGCTTCAGACTAATCTTTTTTTTTCTCTTCAGAAATGTATGTTATCTCTTTGTGCATTTTATAATGCACTTTAGAATAAAATAATCTAAATGAATTGTTTAATATAAGATGTATTGAATATTAGAAGATAGTATGACCGACACAATATAGGCCCCAGCGTCTGCGTGTACACGCGAGCTTTTTCCAGTGTTTCAAAAAGTTCAGGAATTTTTTTCATAGCCAGTTGGCACCTCTCGGTTGGAGAGTATTTGTGTTGAATTTCAAGTTTGTGCATGGAAAACGTTTTGAGTTATAGGCAAACGGAATTTACTTTTCAGCCCGCCCTTATTTTACCAATATGATGTTTTTGTATTTCAGTATCCTGGTCTGCTGATTTTCAAGACAAATCTTTTTTTCTTTTTGTCATCATACAGTGCCAGGTATGTTTGGAGGTATGCCCTTCCAGTGGCCACCTAATGCAGCAGCACCGGGTGGACCTTTTGGATGGCAACCACAGCAACCACAGCAACCACAACAACAACAGCCACCAGCATCTCAGCAACAAAGCACATCCACCACCACCACACCTTCCACAACAACTGCAACAACCACAGACCCAGGAACCCAACAGCAGCCAGGTGAGTTCAGAAAAAGGAAGAGGATGAAAAATTATAATAGCAATCGTTTAATCATCATCAAATCATCATCATCAATTATTGTCATCATGATCTCTGTTGTTATATTCTTTGGCATATAATCCATTTTGTAAAACATTTTTAAGGACACATTCAAATGACAGAGGCAATAGTTTGGTTACATTGAACGAGGCAAAACCATCCAGCAAAATGCTTACTTAAACTTTAGTGTTTTACATCTTTGGTGTCTTATATCTTTAGTGTGTTACATCTCTGCCGTTGTCAAATGAAAGGGCGTAATTGCACTTTATTTTCTTCTGCAGTTATGGCCCTTCATTTGAAAACGGCGGATCTTAAGTGTGTTACATCTTTAGTGTGTTACATCTTTAGTGTGCTCCATCTTTAGTGTGTTCCATCTTCAGTGTGTTACATCTTTAGTGTGTTCCATCTTAAGTGTTTTACATCTTTAGTGTGTTACATTTTTAGTGTGTTCAATCTTAAGTGTTTTACATCTTTTGTGTGTTACATCTTTAGTGTGCTCCATCTTTAGTGTGTTCCATCTTCAGTTTGTTACATCTTTAGTGTGTTCCATCCTAAGCGTTTTACATCTTTAGTGTGTTACATTTTTAGTGTGTTCAATCTTAAGTGTTTTACATCTTTTGTGTGTTACATTTTTATTGTGTTCCATCTTCAGTGTTTTACATCTTTAGTGTGTTCCATCTTTAGTGTGTTCCATCTTTAGTGTGTTACATTTTTAGTGTGTTCCATCTTCAGTGTTTTACATCTTTAGTGTGTTACATCTTTAGTGTGTTCCATCTTTAGTGTGATACATCTTTAGTGTGTTACATCTTTAGTGTGTTACATTTTTAGTGTGTTCCATCTTCAGTGTTTTACATCTTTAGTGTGTTCCATTTTTAGTGTGTTCCATCTTCAGTGTTTTACATCTTTTGTGTGTTACATCTTCAGTGTTTTACATCTTTAGTGTGTTACATCTTTAGTGTGTTACATCTATAATTTGTTACATCTCTGCCGTTGTCAAATGAAAGGGCGTAATTGCACTTTATCTTCTTCTGCAGTTACTGCTTTTCATTTGAAAACGGCAGATCTTAAGTGTGTTACATCTTTGGTGTGTTACATATTTAGTGTGTAACATCTTTAGTGTGTTACATCTTAAGTGTTTTACATCTTTAGTGTGTTACATCTTTAATGTGTTACATCGTAAGTGAGTTATTTAAGTTTCCCCAAGAGAGGGATTGTTTAAGATTATTAAAAGTTTTAGTGTGTTCCATGTCATATATTTAGACTTTATGTACACGAGTTGTGCCTTCATTTAACAATATTATTACTATCATCATCGCTTCTGTCATCAGCATTGACATCATCATCATCATCATCACTTCTGTCATCATTATCAACATCATCATCATCTTCGCCATCGAAATCATCATGATCATCATCATCATCACTTCTTTCATCATCATTGGCATCATCATCATAAATTCTGTCATCATCATCACTTCTGTCATCAACATTGACATCATCGACATCATCACTTCAACTTTAGCTGTATCATTTTCATTTTTGCTATCACCATTAAAAATACTTTCTCCTGTTTCATATTTTCCCAGCTGCTTCTGCTACAACTCCCCCTACCTCTGCATCTGCTCCATCTTCCACCCCAGCCAGTTCAATAGCGCCCCCAGGGCCCATCCCCTCCATGCCAGGCCTGGGAATGCCGTTCTATGGGATGCCACCTTTCATGCCCCCTATGTTAGGTAATACTACCTGGATACCATTGCCTATTTTTATTAACTCTCACACTGTAATCGAGTGGTTAATAACGCG
>JASKDV010044402.1:0-34933 GCA_032466395.1 Aegires albopunctatus | reverse complement strand
AAGAAGAAGAAGAAGAAGAAGAAGAAGAAGAAGAAGAAGAAGAAGAAGAAGAAGAAGAAGAAGAAGAAGAAGGTGAAGAAGAAGGAGAAGGGGAAGAAGAAGTAAAGGAAGTATAAAATCATTCA
Organism: Aegires albopunctatus; assembly: GCA_032466395.1. NCBI lineage: Eukaryota > Metazoa > Mollusca > Gastropoda > Nudibranchia > Aegiretidae > Aegires > Aegires albopunctatus. Next base: position 34,808 of record JASKDV010044402.1, on the reverse strand, counting down.
TAAGCCATGGTAGCCTCAGGTACACTTGCCTTTAGATAAGGCTTTTGATTCCATGCTTACAAATTCCACTATATAATGAAATGATAATTTAGAAATCTATACACCTTACTTACTGACATGAAAAGCGAATGGCTCAAATTTTTTTTCCTTTTTGAGGGTAAAGGTTAAATGCCACTTAAGCAAATGAGCCATAATAAATAATAAATATAATAATAACAATATTTCTTACATAGCCCCATTTGCCAAGGCCTCAAGGCGCTTGAATGACAATCATGATATAAAATGGTTACATAAACCTGGCATGTCAACAACAATTGAATTTGAAACACTAACACAGACAATTCTATAATATAAGATATCAAGTAAATAAGGCCAAATCTTCCCCAAATATGTTTTTACCACTTTCTTGAAGGAGCTAACACTGCTAGCCTATCTGACTGACAAAGGCAGAGAGTTCCAAAACTGAAGGACAAGCTTTACAGTTTAAGCTTTGTTGGGTACATACAACAGGTACCTATAAAAATTAGGAGGTCCAATCCTCTTAAGACATCCTATGCTCATCAAAGAATCAAAATACATTATACTTTTTGCCACTACAATTTATCTTATTCATAGGCATTCTAAGGCATTTTGTTTGACGAATAAACATGCGGTTTGGTGCTTTTTGTGGTTTCTTTGTATATATTTTTGAAAAGTAAGCTAAAGTTAGTAGTACAGAGGTGCTAACTGGCTGTGTAAAAAATAATCCTTAACTTTTTGAAACACTGGTAAAAGCGGCCGCTGGGGCCTATAATGTGTAGGTCATACTATCTTCTAATATTCAATACATCTTATATTAAATAATTCATTTAGATTATCATATCATAAAGTGCATTATAAAATGCACAAAGAGATAACATTATACATTTTTGAAAAGAAAAAAGGGAAAAAAACCCAACAAAGATTGGCCTGAAGCCTGGAATAATCCAGATCTCCCAATATATCCGGATATTTGGCAACCGGGAAAACTCGGGCTCGGTCCCCGCCGTATGTTTCAGCAAGCCTAAGTCTAGCTCGAGCTTGGTCCCCGCCGTATGTTTCAACAAGCCTAGGTCTAGCTCGAGCTTGGTCCCTGCCGTATGTTTCAGCAAGCCTAAGTCTAGCTCGAGCTTGGTCCCCGCCGTATGTTTCAGCAAGCCTAGGTCTAGCTTGAGCTTGGTCCCCGCCGTATGTTTCAGCAAGCCTAGGTCTAGCTCGAGCTTGGTCCCTGCCGTATGTTTCAGCAGGCCTTAGTTCCCTCGCCCATTACGGTCTCTTGCGTGTATCTCTATGGCCCTTTGACTTACATGTTCGTACAAACATTCATACCCCCCATCCACTGCATCCTCTCTTGACGTGCGGAGACAACTAGGATTGCGTAATATTCGTTAACCTACTGTGTAATGTGTAGCGGTGCTCGCCTTCTGGTTCTAGTGTTTCCTCATTACTTTTCAGTTAAATGTTTTTTAGTTTTGATGTACAGTACGTGAAGGGTACAGGCAATACAAGGATAAAACAAAAACCAAAATAGGACATTTCGAGATGACGCGAATGACTGAGTCGAAAACAAGACAAATCGTATCTCCCAAATGATACTGTTTGCTGAGTAATAGGTAGTGGGTAAAGAGGCAAAGTCTAGCTCCTGCTTGATCTTCAGGGAGTTAAAAAAGTCAGCAAGTGTGTTAGTGACATGATTTGGCATCTAAATGTTGTCGACCTTTCGCAATAATAATATATCAGAAACTAAACTGAGGTTGATGAGAGGGAAAGATAATTTCAGATTTACTTGTTTAACATCAGCGGGCATCAATCCTTGGATTTTCTCCTCAAATTGAAGTTTCAATTGTGTCACCTGGTTTTTTAAAAATAGAGAGAGAAAAAAATGAATATGAATTATTCTGAAATAATTTCATGCTTTTCAATTGTAAGTTTGGGTCACATCATTTATAAAACACAATTACTCACACTTGGTAATCATTACATTATTCTACAAATAAAATTTCGATCTAGAATTTTGTTTTATTTATATTTAGTGCAAATCGTATTCATCTCATTCGTCTTTCTTTCCTTTCCTTTTTGCTTTGAATCTGGATGTCTAGAACCCAGATCTAGATTCTTTTATATTGTCATATTTATTATCAATGGTAATGCATCTATAGATATGTCACAGTGATGAAGTTGTTTACCTAAGCCGTTATGTAATTCAATTCAATAACTTTATTTGTCCTTAAAAAGGAAATTTGTCTTTGCTTTAATGCTTTACACAAGCTTAAAATTTTTAAAAAGAATGGACAGGGTTATTTATAGGCAGACAACACAAACACAAACACTCGCATACACACATAATTATCTAATAAAAATGCATGGTCTAATATCAATCTATTCAGTTTGTTGTAAAAATGGTAAAAGTATAGCTTTCATCTAGTCTGGTTTTCTTCTTCTTCCATTTAAGGCAGCCACACCATCATACTGGTGACAATTGCGGCACTGTTTTCTTTTTGTTTCAAACATATTTGTCATTATACATTTAATGAGGAGAAAATAATATTAAGCTTTTTTTATCATCACATACTCTTCCACAGAATCCAATTGTATAAATAATATTGCTGGCAATTAAGGAAGTGCTGCTTTTATCACAGTTTACATGGGCATTTAGTAAATAATGGAAGGCCAAAGGAAACATTTATAAGAAGCTAGACATGTTCCACACCAAATGTCTACTAAGAACAATCCTCAATATTATTAATGTCATGATTAATACTGTTCTTGTTATTGTCACATCATCATCATCATCGCATACTATTTTAGTACACATTATTATTTTAACTATTGTTGTTATTATTACTGTCTGCTCTCTACTTGTAAGACCATGAAAGTACAAAAAAATATTTTTTAAAAATAAAAATAATAATACTTAAAAACAACAATCCTTATAATTTTCTGGCCAAACACCATCAAGAACAGAGAGTTAAAGATGTAAACACCAATGGTCCCAATGTTGGAAGGAATTCATAAGAGACAATGGAAATGGATAATAAACCATACAGCCATTCTAAACAAACCTACTCAAATGGACTCTCTAAGGATAAAGAAAAAGGACCATCCAATGGAGACTTGCCAAAGAAGTGGATGTTGTTGTATTGAATTTTACCCATATCCACTGTTTTGGTGATATCAATGTTTTTCTAGACTGCCTTGTAAACAGCCAAGGGTTCTTTTACAATCGTATATTATACACATGGGACTTCCGTTATTATAGTTCGTCTTCGATAGGATTTGGCACTCTTTATCCTAGCAACTTAGGGAAAGGGGACAGATAGAACCCCGAAAAAATTTTTGATTTCAAATTCAAGCCTGCACGGGTTTGAACCAGGGACCTTTGGCTATCTGCTCCTCCCAAAAGAAGTGGAGAGAGAAACATAATGATGGGGCTGTACATGCACCAAATTGGCTGTTGACATTCCTTGGCATTTGCTGGCCTTATTTGTTGATGAAAAACCATTAAGGACAAAACTTACTGTATTTTACATCATCTTCTTAAGTGAATCATATTCTTAAACTAGGAACATTGTTATGACAATAACTCAGACAGCTCAACCTCAAACCAAAGGCACTGAACAAAGCAGTGAGGAACATCAGAACGATCACAAAAAACTCCTACTGCTGGATATGGCAAAGACGAAATGATTTTGAACAGATATCAGTATAATAGAGATGGAGGGAATTTCCCGAATAAAAATAGAAAAGCCACCGCAACAACAAAAGAAAAAGAAGATACATCCACATATGTGGCTCCGGCGGCGAAGTGCATAAGTGCTTCGGACAGAAATAAATTTTTTAATTGACTGAATCCAATGGTGTGGGTTTGAATCCCAGTAAAAACAAAAACTTTGGGAAAGCAGTATTGGGGCACTGAAAGTCGAGGTCCATTTGTTGGTGCAGTGGTCTCGGTGTGGCTGGCCTGGCCTCCCACGGGTGTAAGAAGTTTAGGGCCGAAACACCTGCTAGAAAGAAGTTCTCTTCTCTGAAGACCTAATACTGTCTCGCTCTATAAAGAGTTTGCACAAACTTTACTGACAGTAACTCACTTTCTCCTCAAAATCAGATTCTTCCCTCAGCCGCTGCCTTTCCATATCACGTGACTTGGTTTGACTTGCCTCCAAGTCTTTTTGCATAGACTAGTGGTGGAGATAAAAAAAAAAAAAAATAGTAGAAATTAAATCTGGATGAATTAACCATTTAGAATCTCTAATTGTGTCAATCTAATACTAATAAAAACCTAGCAATCAAAATTTTTTGTCAAAATATTGATCGAACAACGATATAAGAAAAACAAAAAATAAAGAGGACATTCTTAAGAAAAGCTTGCTATAAATAATTATTTAATGTACAGATCCTAAAAACGGTGAATCAATAAATCAAAATACCAAAGGTATACCACAATTACAAAGGAGGCAATGAATATTGACAATAAGAAATACTATAATACACGAAATCCTTGTAAACTAATGCCATTTACCATCATATTTTGAGTGTACTGCTTGCGTAAGTTCTGCCTTTCCTCTTCATATTGATTTTTGAGTTCTGCCAGTTTTTCATCACTGCTTTCCCTTGCCCTAAAAGAAAATTTGAAAATAAAATATGCATCATCGATCCATTTCTTTCTATATAAATTTGAGCGGATTGAGAATATTCTCCTTAAAAGCATTCGCATCAACATCATTACATTGATAATCTTGATTTTTTTTACAATTATATGATGACTTATTGGTCAATTTTTTACGTGTACTTCAATATCACAAATATGATCTAAAGTTTTAAACCTATACTCTCATTACTTAAAATAATTTAGACTGTCTCTGTCCTTCCATGCAATCACGGCTGATAATTCAAATACATTAAAAAAAAGTATAAATTTATCGGTGAAAAGACATACGATCCAGGGAAAAAACCAAAACCCTTCAATCCTTAAGTGGCATTATGATCAATACTGAGTTAAACTAAAGCCAGCTAGATATATTATGCAGTCTATTTATCTCTTTCTTATAAGATAATATATGCTAGGATAAGATGGAAACTTTACTTTCCAAAGAGGTACATTGGTTTGGTTTCAACGATATGCAACATAAATTTTTTTAAAATAAATATATATAGATACAAAGAATTAGAATTTTAAAAATAGGACCATCTCATCCCATAAAGATAGCCTATGAACATGAGCAATGATATACAGTAGGTTAACAGCATTGACAGAGCTCTTAAAATTCACTCAGGAATCTTTATCTCCTCAATCTATTATGTTACCATCACAATTTTAGCAATTGAAAAAAAAATGTATAATTGTCTGCTAAAATCATGAATAATTATGTACAGGTGACAAAAATATGAACAAATACAATTTTTTCATGAATCATTGTCAGGTCTGTATAATAATTTGCAAGGCTTTAAAAAATAAAGAAAAAAAGAGTCACCTTTTTATATCACTTCGTAATTGCAACACAATTGATTGGAGCTCTGCTATAGACTGGATGGAAAAATAAATATGAAATAAAATGAGATGCAATATTGACTTGACTTTATGGATGTGGAAATATGAAAACTAAAAAACACACATATTAAATAACCTAATTCTTTAACTTTTTCCCTACTGAAAAACGCATTTTGCGGTGGTGGTGGGGGTGGTTTCGCAACGACTTTTAACCCCATGGCATATTTGCACTTCTGCTATTCTTCTCATTTCTTCCTTATTATCTCTGACAATTATATGTCAAATTGTTTCCAACCCTCATATTATGAAAACTAATACATTTTCCTTCAATTTCATAGGCAACATTTATAACTTTTCATTTGAAACAAGAGCACAAAACACCATATTTCTAGAACAGTCAGGGATACCAAAAAGGCCAACAAAAAATGGCTTGTTTCAACCATGTATTTGGGGCCAGTAGGGAAAGAGTTAAGAGATACTGTTCTAAACACAGGTTAGTTCGTTCTGTTTTGTTTTTTAAGTTATAACTTGCATAATATCTTCTTTCCAGATTTAAAGAGCAGATTAAATTGATGACAATAAAAAAGAAAACAAAATGAAAATGACGTAAAAGATATATAATGATGATATTGAAATACATTTATAGGTGATGACTAAAAAGAAGAATAAACATTGGAGGTGAACATTTTACCAATACAACTATAACCATAGACATGAACTATAGCTGTAATTAGGAATAAACATGTCTTGAAATCCGACCCATCCTATCGAAGTGAACCCATCAAAACAGTATTGACATGAAGTCAACCCTCTCTCTCTCAGTGTTTACACTATCAAGCTGCTGTAAACAGAGAAAATTAAAGAACCGACCTAATGTCTTTACCATTTTGGTGGGTGCACATTGAGATGTCAATCCAAGATTTAATACTGTTTTTGTTTTCTTTTTCTTTTTGAAATGGACTCAACAAAATAAACCTTCCTAAGACTATTTCAATTACCTCAGTTGATTTGCTGCCTCGATCGGCATATTCTTTTTCTATGGCTTTCAATCTTTCATTGGTCTGTAAAAATAAAGGTTGGAAAAAGTTGTATAAAGCTGATTATCAATCACTATTATCATTATTATTATTATCATCATCATCTTTATGACTTATAATTATTATCATCAGAGAATAAGCAAAATATTCAACAGAGCCCATACAGGCCATTTTAACGCCTATTGGGTCCCCACTCAAATCAAAATTTCATTTTTCAAGACTCTAAACATAATTTCAAGGCTACCTATCGGGCTGCGATCAGTGCACAAAATAATAAAAAAGAATGACAAGAAATCACTAGCATGCGTGAAACGGACAATTCTAATACAGAATTGACTAGCCAGAGTAGATTCCCCTGCCAGGCTTGCTGACACAAGTCACTGAGCTAACACTGTAGCTTCTGTCTAGACGCGACTATGGGGACGAAAAAAGTAGGCAGGGCGTGATTAAATAAAATTCCCGACTTTTCAAGATGAAAAAATAACTTCCCAACTTTTCAAGAGGAAAAAAAAAATCCCGACTTTTTCCCAACTATTCAAGACGCTGGGGACCTTGCGCCTAGTGTCGACATGGTTGCCTATAAAAGTGCCTCTAAAATCACAGATAACAAAAAATATAGAATTATTTCATAAACAAATCTGAAATTTAAAATCCTGTCTTCCAGCAGCTGCTTTAATGGAAAAATGAAAATGTGAGTCAGACTTCATGGTTCTGCATACAATGACAAAAATCTATTTGTGAACAAAGTTGCCAGGTCCCGAGGGTCTAGCCTAAAGCCTATTAAAATTAAAATTCATTGCATTCCTTATTCAACTGACTACCAGAGGCTGTCTATATAATCATGCATTCATTACGACAAGACAATTCAACTAGTTTCTAATGATACCAAGTTACCTAACATATGCTAAACGACTATGAGCAAGTCACAAGAAAAATTAGTTTTATCGGGAATTTTGAGTTTAGCATGACTTCTTTCATTTTTGGGAATTTTGTTCTGGTCACAGTGACTAATGAATTGGCTAATCTTTGGCGGTAGTCATTCAGATAAAACAAATTTACAATTCTTATTATTCGTGATGACTCTAGAGAGCTAATTTTCAACCTGAATTTTGAATATTGGATCAAATTTTCAACGATGAGGGGACTTCACACCATGGAAATAGGTTGTGAGTGTGTGTCCTTTCCCCAATGAGTCAAAATCTATATCATAAAGTGTGTAGTAGGGTCAAAACTTAGTAGCTAGTATGTTTTACCAAAGAATAACAAATCTTTAGGAAAAGCTTCAAGGCTCAATTAAAATGTCTCAATTCTCATTGGCTGGTGACAAAAACTTATATAACTATATGCTTAGTGGAAATTTCCATTTAAAAAGTACCTAAAATGATATGATATGATATGTTTATTAATCAATCAACATTATAAAAATAATACATTGAAAATATCTGTGATGTTCACATTCATCCAAACGTTCATAAGAAAATTAATTACGTATGTCACACCATTCATGAGAAAATTAATTACATATGTCACACCATTCATCCAAACATTCATGAGAAAATTAATTACGTATGTCACACCATTCATCTCATGCAGATCAGCAAAAGAGTACGAGATGTAATAAGTTTTGTACAGTACATGTGTAATAATAATAATAATAATAATAATAATAATAATAATAATAATAATAATAATAATAATTACAGTACATTTCTATAGCGCCTTTTACCTAGGTCTCAAGGAACTTATATAAAACTCATCCTTAATAACATACATATTATAGTACATTGCATACAGATGTAATATACATCATTTAGTGAAGATTACTAGATTATATAAAAAGTTACAGTATTAAAGCTAAAGTTATCACAGTTTCCATACCTAGAAATGAATCAAATCTAAAGCTCTAACTTAAACGTTTATCATTTAAAGTTGTGGGTAAACGTAAAACATAAAATTATTCTTTAGATGTCGGGCTAAACAGATCAAGCCATAATTTTATCACAAGTGCTTTTCTGGGATTCAAAAAGATATTCAAGAAGTTTAAAAAAATCTAGCAAATACTCCTCACCTTTTCCAAAACAGCTTCCATCTCTGAGCTATGGTTCTTCTGTTGTTCAAGTCTTTGTTGTTCCATGTCTGTTCTTAGCCTAGCAAGCTGGGGATGAAGATAGAAAAGAACCATTAATATTTATTGTAGCTTTGATCAATGAAAACAAAAAATAAAAAATTGAAATATTGGATATTACAGAAAACGATGAACTGGACGATTTTTAATTTGTTTTGATATTCCACTCATATGGGGTCCATTTTTACCTATGACAATCTGTTTACAAATTGCCTTAGAGCTGTCTTAAAATAATTGATGAGATTTCAAAACACAAAAAATATAATTATAATCCTATAAAAAACGTATGGGCAAAACTTAGGCAAAAATAAAAGATATGCGTGCATTTACTTTGGATATCCTCCTTCTAAGTTTTTTGCAAAAAAATATATTCTCGCAAAGTGCATGGTCGAGGGAGTAACAGGACTAGTGGTTTAAACTTTCACTGACACCAAAAAAGCAGGAAGTGTCACTGCATTAAACTATTGCCTTGTCCAGGATGTGATTTACAGTCGTATTTTCAACTTCACTCACATGAAATCTGGATAAGGTGCTTTCTACCAGCCTTTCGATGCAGAAGGTAAACTGTACATGGACACAACAAAAGAAGGCAAAACTGTGAAACCATCATAATGCTAGGTAACTTTATCAATAGAGAAATAGAAAAGTGAAAGTTGAAACGTGAACTGACACAGTTGAATGTCAAATCAATTGTGACCTGTTTCTTCGAAGCGGGACATATGTTGCGCCGGCCATTTTAAACTAGAGTCATTTAAAGATAGAAATATCATTTTCATCGAATCTTTTATTATGGTTGCTTCGAAATGATACAATTTTTATCTTTTATCTTTCATTCAATAAATATAGCAATAGTGAAATAAACAAGATGAATGACAAAAAATGCATTTTTCTGAACATTCCTCAACACGGGTTAAAACGGTTCTCCAACTTTTATCGCCATTTTCTCAAAACTGGTTTTCTGTCCAATCTTTTTTATATCGTCATATCTTCGTAATGGAAAGACCAAGCTTCATATATTTGGTATCAAATTAAAGTGAGCTTTACCTGAGCTTTCTTTCGATATAAATATCTAAATAAAAAAATGTCCGCGACATATGTTCCGATTTGAAAAAACAGGTCAAAATTCATTTTTTTTCAAAAACAAACCATATACACAAAACTCTATCCACCTACCTCTGCTTCATGGTCCCGTTGTACTTTCTGTTTCTCCTCTTCCCGTAACAACCCTAACTCTACTAATTGCTGCTTACGAAGTTGATTTGCCTGCACAAGCTCCTCCCTCAATTCCCTGATGGTACGCTCAGAATCCGTGACAGTCTGAAATATATGAGTAAAATCTAGTAAAAGAAATTAAAAATTACTGCTACGCGATGAAGAATACATGATTTCTTTATGGAATGACATCAAGAGAGATAGATAAACAGGCTCATTCTTTTCATTCAATTTTATTAAGTACTTTATTTCATTTTCATACTTTCTTCTTCTTTTTTTGGATTCAAGCCTGAACAGGTTTGAGCAGGGACCTTTGGCTTGGCAGGTGAGCGCCTAAACCACTAAGCTATCCGCTCCGTTACTGAGGGAGTTATTGGAAGGGGCAAGTAAGTAAATGAATGAGATGAGACTTATCATTAATTTTTGTTTGTACCAATACCTTATCCGACTTGTCCAGTCTTTCCTTCATTCTCGCCTCCAGGGCTTGTGTCTCGGCTCTATGCGTCTCTTTAAAGTTTTCTACCTCTTTGTCTTGTTCAGAAATTATATATTCCTTTTGAACGTGGAAATCCCTCATCAGCTGAGATTTCTCTCCTTCAAATGACATTTTCAGCTCTGCTATCTGAAAATGTAAAAATATAAATGCTAATGTCAACTATTTATACATGAAAAGTCAAAAGTAATAGATAGGTGGATTATGCTACCATAGCCTGCAATTGTTAAGAAGTCACTTGGTTGTCAGCCAGTTCATTATACTTTTTTTTTTTTTTTTGCATCATTTATCCATTAACAATTGATCATCGTGGCATCATGGTCTAGTGGCAGACATTTGGGCTGGTGATCGAAATGTCCCAAGTTCAAATCCCGGCTGGGCGTGATGGTGAGTTCTTAGGAACTACTCTTTACATGCATTTCCTCACCATATCCAGGTGTAAAATGGATACATAGCTAGAGGAAGGTCTTGTCAGTATGCTAAAGCGCTTTTCATCCGGTCACACCTCTGTATGCCCCCCCTCCCGGAGTTGAGAAGGATTTGGATTGCAATGGCTTGCCAGGGAATCTCTGTAAAGTGCTTTGAGCACATTTAGTGCTAATGCGCTATATAAGAACGCTCCTTATTCTGTACTTTACTAATCTAACTCACAACCCTTCTTTTAAAAAAATCAAATATTATGCATGCTCTTTTTAATGTGATTCTATACAATCTTAATTACAAATTTGAATACAATCCCCAAACTGAATCCTTTTCTTGCTTTTTCTATTATTTGGTTTTTAATTGTTAAACTGTTTTAGATTGTTTGAAATCATTTATATTTTTAAATTAAAGATTAACAAATTAATTAATTAAATAAGGTATATTTATACATAGGTATAGGAAGCAGAAGATCTCTAAAGAAAAAAGAAAAAGAAAAAAGATTAAAAAAAAAAAGATGCATCATGAAGACTATTAATATTTAATAAATTATGAATATGAAATAACCCCTAAGAGACAAAGACAAGAACCTATAGAAGGAAAGAAACGAAAAAAATCTAGACTACTAGTATGTATTCATTTCACTTGTTTTCGTTGTGTCTTGTCCTCCTACGTGTATTTTGGATAAAAGCCAGAGTCAAAATATCTGTGCCTGTAACTTCATTAATTTTCTAATTTTGAATCAAAACTTAGCATAATCGCTACTTTATGAAGTATTTTAAACCTTGGTCAAAGGAACTTGAGAAAGTCTGGAAAACGTGTGACATCGATTCTGATATTAATGTTGGTGACAAGAGGCTGAAATCTTATTTCTTTATTCATTACCTCTAATTCATCACCTTCCTTTCAAACAAACTGACCTTTTTTTAAAAAAAAAGCATAGGCTCATTTAGAATTCTACGATCATAAAACTTCAGTTTTTCAAACCAAAAATGTGCTTACTGACCTCATGTTGGTGTTTGTATTTGTCCTCTTCTTGCTGTCTCTGGAATTCCTTGCATTGTTTTTCTCTCAACTGTTTGGATTTGCTCAAATCACTCTCTACTTGATCCATCTGAAAAAAAGACACAGCATCAAATTTCACGAGAATTATAAGATAAGATAAGATAAAACTTCATTATCCAAAAGGGACATTTGACTTGGATTACATGGCAACACAAAGTGATAACAATAGACAGCAAATTAATAATAATATATATTTAATAATCATAATAATAATAATAATAATAATAATAACGATAACAAACAAACTGTTTTTTTACTTAAGAATGAGTTATGAATACAAATTTAACTGCGATTTGCCCTTCTCTGATACTGCCATTACAATTGAAGAGCAGCTTTCTTAAAATCAGTACATGCATTGGAATTTTCATGAGAATATTATGCAATTAATATTTATAGGTAATAAGGAACAGAATATTTGTCAGATATAAAATGGAATCCAACTGATCATAATACTACGTAAATTCTATGAGACAAAAGAGTATTTCCCTTTTCAAACATCACTTCAGAATAGTAAATAATAATCAAATTCAAAGTATTTTCTCATCAATTCAGTGAGATTTTTACAAAAGCATAGGCTCATTTAGAATCCAACAATCATAAAACTTCAGTTTTTCAATCTAAAAAGGAGGTATAAATCTTTCTCGGAAGTTTTCATTGCAAGTGACACGTCGTGAAAATTGTATCATTGAATTTAAAAGGAATTTCAAAATTTTGTGATTTCAAAGACTTCTTCTGGTCTTGATGGCAATTAATAAATAAAAAATAAAAAAATCTCCTAAAAGTTCTGATTTAAAACCATCGAAGTAAAGCCAAGCCTACGACATCATTCCCATACCTGTTGTTTCATTTCGTCATACAGCCGAGTTTGATTTCTTTCCACCTGTAATTTAAATTCTTCTAATGCCTGTTCTGACTGGACGGCTTGCTGTTGTTTTTGTTCCTTCAACTTGGATACCTCTCCCTCTCTGTCTCTGGAGCCAAAAATAATATAGAATATATCAAATAAAACAAGATATGAGAAAAAGGAAATCCAGTATCTTTTTAATGTTTCCTATCATAATCTTTTTCAGGTCAAATCAGATTAAGGAACCAAGAAAATATTGGCCTGAATTCTATAGAAATATGTAAATGATAAAAAATTGAAAACTAAATACCAACAAATCAAATCTTTCTGTTGTTTTGATAATGAAAGGGTGAACAAACATCTACAATTGTACAACGAAAGGTGAATGTTAAGACCATTCAGAATATTATAAAAAAAATTGCCTCGTGAAAGAAGTGTTTTGAAAATGCGAATCTCTTATTATTGACTGATTCCGATTATAATTTTTTGTCAGAAATAATAAATAGTTGAATTCATTCCAAACTCAAATGGCAAGGACAATTACAATTTTTTTTAAAAAGTAGCCTACTTGATTTGCTGTTCCATCTTAGCCATTTTCTTAGACCAATCGGAGTCAAGTTGTTCCATTTCTTTCTTCATATTTCGCACCTGAAAAGAACATTAAAAAATTCCATTTATGGTAACTCCTCCCACAGTTCTACCCCCTTCTTAATTTCTTCTTTTTATAATACTTTTTAACTGTGTCTTCATGATGCATTTTCCTTGAAGCTCACCTACTGCTTGCCAGAGCAAGGTTCTATCTATCCTGTGCTATCCTGCCATATTCTGTATTTTATGATGGTAAAAAACTAGTCCATGATAATAATATCCGGGGACCATATCCTTCTAGATCTTCCCCATCTTTGTCTGCCTTCCTTCATTCCTTCCATTAACATCTTTTAAAGGGTGTTACGACTGTTACTATGTTACGACTGATCAGGTCAATTCAATTCAATTCAATAACATACAATTTTACAGGTACACCAAAGTAGAACCCACGGGATAAGAGAAACAAGTGGATTCAAGGGGTGCTAAAAAAATGCTACACACTACTATCAACACCAAATAACGATTCAAAGATTTCTTTTCATGGTAATGAGAGAGTCAAACACACCTACGTTCAAAGCTATTTGAAAAAATTAGTTGCATGCTATGAGCTTGATAAGGACTGCTGGGGACAAATATCGCTTTACAAAAAAGAAGTTAGAGCAAAATTTAAGACTTGTCCAAGAGGTCTTAGTAAAATTCTCAAATTTGAGTGCAGCACAGGCAAAAGTGGAGAAATGTGGTTGATGGCCATTGCTTCCTGGGTAACTGACGTGGGGTGATATCATTGGGGTGAGGCTTGATCATACCTGTTTGTCATGAAGATTCTCAATGTGAAGTTTATCCTGTTGATGAACCTGCTCCATTTCCTGCATATTACAAAAAGAAGATAAATAAAAAATAAGTGACTATCATTTTCTACAATAATTAATCCCTATGGAGACGAACGTAATCTGAGTTTTGATGTCATAAGGAAAGAGATATAATTAAAAACCTTAATTGAGAAGCCAGTCGCAGCAAATGCATATTGATAGGGTTTAGACAGAGTTAATTACATATGAAATACTATAAGCCTCAGAGAAAACGAAACAACAGCAAAATCTTTACACCTGAACAGCATTGCTCTTTTTTCTTTTTCTTCATAAAAACTAAATCAGATTGATATTTGCTGTCAGTGGTTTCAAATATTTCTAACTTGTACAATCACTCATGAAGTCGTCGTTAAATGGTTGGAGAGGCAGTTTTGCAATTGGAAGGTTGCGAATTAGTTGCTAGCACTTAGTCCGATCCAATGTTGGGAAAGTCTCTTCAAACCTGTTTTCCTCACAACACTCAGGTGTAAAAAGGCAGAGAAAGATCATCTCATAAAGGTTTTGTTCGTGTGTTAGAAGAAGAGTGCTGATAATCAGTCACTTAAGCATCCCATCAAATCAATAAGGTATTGATGTGAATAAGCCTACTCTGTCCACATACGACAGGACAAATATCATTTGATGAAATATAGCAAAATTCGTCCTTAAGTCATATGAGGGCAGAACTGGAGGAAAGTATGTAAATTCTGTGAGTCTTCTCTTATTGTTGAGATATAGACGACAAAATTCAACTTCACGATCTTTGACATATCATGAATTGATAATGAACATTATGCCATATATGTTAAAACACTTCAATATTCTCATTAGTTCCTAATTCCTAAGGAAAATTCATGCCATATCTTAAAATTTACAGAGCAAAGGATTTAAGAAAATGCCTATAGCAGTTATCACAAGAGAACGGAGGGTAATTGTAACATTTTCTGAACACTTCCACATTCATTCTGTTGAACCACCTATTCTTTTTCCACATAGCTTTATTCAATACTACACACATCAAAACTTCATTGAAAATAACAAATGTAAAAACAGCGACCAAAATAATCAACTTACCCTGGTTTGTCTGTGTCTGTTTTCCTCTGAGTCTTTGAGGGATTTCTTCAGTTGTTCTACTTTTTGTTCTAATTCACCGATGGAGTCGGCAGCCTGGTGGCATTAGAAAAGTTTTGCTTCAATTAGACATTTTGGTTATTCAAGAAATGAAATAAATAATTGATGTACAGATAAAGACTGTGTATGGCAGACAAAGGAATTGAGGATGAACTTTTTCTTTTTCTTTTTTTTTTTTTTAAATTGATACAACTATTCGTTAGCTTTGTTATTCCCTCTGAATGCTGCCAAAACTGTTGAGTCAATTGTATGATTTATGCCTTTAAGGAGAGTGAAGATTATTTTTTTGTAATATCATAAACTATATTATGATAAACTAGCGGTAGAAGCAGAAATTAGTCCAAAATTAAAACAATTTTGCAATATTATTCAAAAGAAGAAACTTTACAAACAATCATGAATGATTATGAATTCCTCATAAATTCAAACATAAATTTATTTTTTATAAGTAAACAAAGAGATAGGTTAATGCCATGACATCTTTAGCTAGTTCTACAATGTTTGTCCATTTCCATGAAAATTAAAATTTGAGGCTAACAGCTACAATATTGTTTATGCTAACGAATAAATAATTTGTGTAATTAATAATAACATAATATTATTGAAATAACAATGAAATAAGGTTAATATCCTCATTAACTGATATTTTGATATACCGATTTACGCCATGAAGATTATATAAAACTTAATGTACTTATATTCTCTCAAAACGTTCTTTTAACTCATACAGCTCTGCCCCTGGCAGCCAGGCAGGTGCTCAGATACTACCACTTTTGAGCTGTACAGTGCGGTTCATACAATAAAGCGAGTATACTTGGTCTTAGGGTTGAATGAGTTAAACAATGAAAAGGCATAGATAAAGTGTGTCAATGTTAGGAAGGTAAACTTATTTCTCTGATGAAAGGAGACAAAATATTTAAAAAACAAAGTGACTTAAAAACAAAAAAAGCTCATAGTGTTTGATGATAATGTCCATTCTTATTTTCTATTAAAGTACCTAGCTGCCAATGGTAGAGGAAATAAGTCAAGGCGTTAAACAAATAAAAGACGACAATCCTTCATTATAAAAACTATCAAAGATTTTATCGTCAACACAATACTAAAAATGCAATCTCTCAATCATTTCAAGGAAGCCAAGCAGATTTGACAATGATGAGTAGCTCTTGTTGTAATGGCCAATTTAATTTATCTACAAACCAATACTGAGCATTAAAAGCTGGAGACTTACTTACATCTTTAATCAAGATATGATATGCTACGAATGTTAAGTTTCATTAAGAAATCATCAATTTTTGATAGAACCTGAATGTTTTGCTTATCAATAAAGAAAACAAAAGTAACCAATTACAGAATAACGCAAGTGATAAACCTAGCAACTCACTTTACTAGCCGCCATTGTGTGTTCCTGTTTCAAAAACTCTAGACTGGCCTCTGTCTTATTTTTCAGACTTCTAAGTTCGTGTTCATGAGTTTCCGTCTTCACATGATGGTCCCTCTCTACCTGATGAAATCTGGAATAGAAAGGAGATGACAAGCATTCTTTAGGTAGAGTAAACTTATTTTACTCATTTTTTTTTTAAACAAATGTATTTAAGATTCATGATGTGAAAAATTTGATTATTAATAATGTCATGCATAATATGTTATTTATAAGCTAATTTTTACTTAATTACACTCCATTCAACTTTTGTCTTTTCACATTTTATAATTTTATGCATCATCAATCTATATCCTAGCCTTTGATGTCAACTGCCGATGTATTTATTTATTTCAAATTCTATTCAATCCATATGTATAAACGTCTTTGTGAATATTTTATATGTGTGTGAATGTGACAATGTTTATTGATATTGTAAAGCGCTCAGAGCCTGGCTATTTCCCAGGGTTGAGTGCTATAAAAGTACCATTTATTATCATCATCATTATTATTATTATTATTATTATTATTATCATTATTATTATCATTATTATTATCATTATCATAGTGACACGGTGGTAGAATGGTTAAGCCGTTGGACTCGCATGCGAAAGGTCCCGAGTTAGAATCTCGTTGGAGACACCGTGCTTAACTCTTGAGCAAGGTTATTTACACGAATTGCCTACGTTTTCAGTGCTGTTCTTACGGCTGATGCTCAGTGACGGTAAATACCAAAAGACAAATTTCCCTTCGGGGATGAATAAGTGGTATTTTATTTTATTTTATTTATTTTATCGTTATCATTATCATCATCATTATCATTATCATTATTAAATGCTGGTGACTAATCCAATGACAAACTAGGTTCATGTACAAGGAAATGATCTAAAGAAAAGAAACAGAATAAAACAGGTTGATTAGATAGCAAAATACAAAATTTCTCCTCTTTCAAAAAATGATTAACACAAATACATTTCTTCCTTCCAAGTATTGTAGAATTATAAACTGAATTACCCATAGAAGCTAAAGTTTAAAGTTAGCAAAAAGTTGATATTGGAAATCACTTTTAAGCCTGTCCCTCAAAAAGCTAACATTACATAGGTGTACTGAAAGTCATACTTAATTAGGTTGAGCTTGTCATTTCATTAAAAGGAAAAGAAGCAGGAAAATAATATGACATTAAAAAAAGAAAAATATTACAATTAGGAATATTCAAGAGGTAAGAGATGAGGCAAAGAGGGAGCTGCTAGAGAAGAGGAGGTCAAAGAGGAAGAAAAATGGAAAGCCTTACTGAAGACCATACTGAAAATTTATGCTTTGTGCATTTAAGAAGTTTTGTAGAGCAGAGCAGGCACACTGCTACAAATAGCAGTAAATGAAGTTTTCTAATATAGATAAGCAATTCCAAAATTATATCGTTAAAAGTTAAAAGTTAAAATTGCAGTTTATATAGCCCTTATTGCCAAGGAACCTTAGCCTCTAAGCGCTTTTACATTTTTTTCACTTCCCATGGCCGACAGCAACATGGAATATATAGGACAAGACCAGCAGCCTCTTAGGCGCTTATACAATTTTTGGACATAGACAACGCTGTCTTAATGGCCAGGTATCATTCACACCTGAGTCGACTGAGGTAGATGGGACAAGGTGCCTTACCTAAGGACACACCGCCAATGACCAGTAGTTATCGAGAAATTTTATGTCTAGTGGGATACGATCCCACGAAGTGGTGAGTGGAGCTGCTTGACTTTCTCTGTACGAACTGTGTTAACCACTAGGCCACTGATGCCCCGTTTACTCAATGCATGTCAAAATCAGTAAAAAAAAATATTTTAAAAAATTTTAAAAAAAAAAAAAATACATCTTAACACAAACCTCTCCCTCAGCCGTTCATATTCATCCGTGACTTTTTCAAACTTTATCTGCGTTTCATTCCTGTCCTTCTCAACTGCAGATCTTTGACTTAATGAGCTGTCAACTTCGTTCATCAGTTGCTGGACTCGAGATTCTAGCTCTTTGATAACATTTGTCTGGACAGAGAAATATAATTATTGGTATTATTAGTGACTTTGTTTATTACATATCTTATTTGACTATTCATAAAGGAACGTAACAAAAATTAAAACCCTAGTCCAATAGCAACGTGAATAGAATGACACCTCATCCTCTAAAAATGTTATATAGCATCTTTCTTGCTTACTCATTTTTTTCATTGCCCAGCATAAATTGAGTAAATTACCCTTTCTTTATAAGGATCCCAGTATAAAAATCATAAAGTATGAAAGTTGCATGAATTTTATTTTTTTTTCTTCCCTCTTTTAAGTGACATTTTTAGTGCAATAGTAATGAATTAAGAAAGATTCCTTCATGATTAAAATTCAAAATGAGGTAGGCCTTTCAGGCCACTCAGTAATTTATTAAATTCAGGCCAAAAAAACAAACTTGTGTTCATAAAAGAGACTTGGACTAAATCAACATCTTTAAAAAAATAGGATTAATCAACATAAGAAACAAATAACAAAAACCAAATGAAACATCCAATAAGAATGTGCAGGATTATAGGAGTTACATCTAACTATTTATTCATGATAGCAAGCCTACATACATCTTAGTAAGAACACAGACTATAAACCCACGTTAAATATTCCTCCTTACCGTTGTAGTGGTTTGATTACTGTACTCCGCTTCCATCCGTTGCAGCCTACTGTTTGTGTCATCCAGAATCTCCTGGATGTTCTGTGTGTGTTGTTTCTGCATGTCAAACTTCTCTTGCTCAAATTCACTCATGATGTCATGGAGCTGTTTTAGAAATGATATAATAAACTAAAATTAATTGAAGGGATCAAGCTGAATTTAAACAAAACAATTGGAGAGAGAAAAAAAGGTTTGTTAATAAGTAAAGAAAGCAAAATTGTGCATGAATACACCATGAGCATGTCAAAATTCAGCCTCTATCATTATAACTTATCATTTTAACTTCATCATTATCCTCAGGCCATCTTCATCAGTAATATTTCATCATAATGTCGGCAGTAGTTGTAAAAAAATATGGTCACAATTCATTAGCAGTTTCTTGCAGATCAATAGCAAAAACCTCAAAGTATGCTTCAGAGTCTTGATTAGCCCATACAATTATATTTGTGATGAATATTTTTTTACATCAACAGATACAAATTATCAAAGCAAAGCAAAACTAACGACACTGGAAGAATCAAATATAGAATAAAAACAATTTTGTGTCCACA
The DNA here is from genome assembly GCA_032466395.1 of Aegires albopunctatus. NCBI lineage: Eukaryota > Metazoa > Mollusca > Gastropoda > Nudibranchia > Aegiretidae > Aegires > Aegires albopunctatus. Next base: position 14,877 of record JASKDV010044402.1, on the reverse strand, counting down.
TTCATAGCCCTTGTTTAACCTTGGACTCTAAAGACAACCTTGACTATACATTGAATTTCTAAAACTTGAGAATATAGTATTATATATTACATAAATGAATGAATAACAAAAATATTAATTTAAAAAATTCCCTCTATCAATCATAAAGGGAAATAAATCCTTGAAGATCTGTTCAAAAAAAAAAAAAAAAAGAAAAGAAGATCAGAATAATCCAACGCCTAGGTTGCAACACAATGATTTATTCACTTGACCCTTTGCTCTCTTGTGATATCAAGAACCACCTACCCTCTTTTCAAATTCTTTCCTTCTTGTCTCATTTGAATCTTCAGCAAGTTTTTTCATTTCTGAAATCTGTTTGTCTTTACTCTCTCTCACAAAGTCGATTTCCTTCAATAGCGTTTGGACTGAAATAAAAAACAAACAATAAACCATCAAATATTTTGTTTTTAATTTTAAAAAACAAAGCAGAATAATTGAAACAAATCAATTTGATTCCTTTTAATTATTATATGATTATCATTATTAATATTATTATTATTATTATTTTTATCATCACAAAACAGGACAATAAAATTTGTGTAGCGCAAATTTTAAAGTAAAAAAAAATAAATCTAAATCTCTATTATATTTAGTGACTATATACAGAAGGAAGTAAAGGAAGGGCAGTATTAAGAAACAAAGATGATATTGTCCTTCTTTTACTTTTTTCTATAAAACCTAATAATGGCTTGCAAGAATAAAAATTTTAATTATAAATTCCAAGAAATATGAACTCTCTAAAAGATATTGTTTAAAAAAATCTCGAATATTGATTATTTGTCATCCTTTCAATTTGCATTGATTTGAGCAGGTTTAACCTTTCTGGCGCTAAATTAGGCCTCCTACTAGCAACACCTGCATGCGGACTTCGCGGAGAAGGTCGGAACCATGCACGCGAGATTTCCCAGGCTAACAAGCTGATTTTGTTATGTTTTGAGTCAATCATGAATAAATGCGTTTTTCATGGCTAAATATTTTTTAAAAAAACATAGGAACATAATCTTTTTGAAAAGGTGTTTTATTTTTTTATGGAGTATACTTTAGTGAGGATTATGAAACGATCATGATGCTAGATTTACAAGTAGTTTTCTTCTTCTGAAGTTTATCTAGATCTAGCTATGTAAAATTTGTCAACTTTCAGTCAAGTTTACATGAAAACATAATTAGCAAAAGAAAAACGCATAGAAGAAAGAAAATGAGTGTCAAGTGTGAGAGAATGTATAGATCTACATATTTAACTGCCACCCTTAATAATGCAATATGACTAATAACAAAGGATTTTTTGGTTTTGCCAATAGGCCTACGTTTGTTATTATCGTAATTGATTTTTTCTGTCTCATCACTGACCCACGCTCCGATCATTCAGGATAATCCAACTTAATTGGTCAAGACAATTGTTACATCTTATTACAAAGGTAACACTAGAATCTCATCAGCCTCTCATCACCCAACACATTGTCTTACACACAAGAGTCACCACGCTGCTTTACCATTATACTAACCATTGGCTAGCTAACAATATTATTGTATCCTATAATCCCTTACAAAATAACGGTTTCTTCCAACTATTTTTTCGCATAATTTCTTCCTCTTTCGACATGTATTGTGCTCTCAGAGCCTACCATGTTGATAATGCATAAAATAAATCTTAGAATCTTCCCTTTTGCTCACTTTTGACAATCACAACACGCCACTCAAAACGTACACACAGGGATGACACACCTACTATTTTTAAATGGACTCGTTCAAGGTCCAAATCTTATGCAAAGTTGCTCATAAGGTGTCATTTGATTGGTGGATCACTTTGAAACTACTTTAGGCTTGCTGTAGGTACGAGAGGTGCCTCAGGAGGCAGACATTAGGAATTTTGTCACCCTCTCCTCTCAAACGATTTCTACCAGGCTTTGCGCTACATAGAAGTGTTGCACGCTAACGGGTAATACCGTGCTTCGCAATTAGGCGTGTGTTAAACCCAGCCCGGCTTTTACCAGGTATCGCGCCTTACGAGTTAACAAATGCAGGGATATAAAAATGTCAATGAATTATTCTCAAATATTCAATATCTTAAGTGTAAATCACACTACCAGTATAAAAAAACAAAACACTTTTTGATATAAACTGCCATTATCAAGCCAGTTATGATACTGGGTTACTGAAAAACTAAAAGAAAATGATCTTCCCCATTCCTTTGCGCAATGTCATTATTGCACCGTTCATTTGTAGAATACACATCAAGCTTTGTTTACACATAAAAAAAAAGGTGAGAAGAAAATGTAATACAAAAATAAACAAATTCCACACATTTGAATCCTATACTTTCTATCCAAATACCCGCCAACCATCTGAATTCCCCGCAAACCTTTCCTATCCAGCTTTCCCATGTTGTCCTCCATATCTTTACTCTTTGACCTGTAATGACTCTTCACATCTTCAATCTCCGTGTTCTTCCTGTCAAGAATCTGGGACAATGGAAAAAGAAGAATAGCTATTGATATAATATACATAAGTCATTACATATAACTATCTCCTCTTCTGGTATTACAATATCTATTTAAACTCCCTTCATTGTTCTACTCCATATATATAATCAAATCTTCCAGTATTCTTTTGTTCAAAGTCACATGATGCTGATTATATATTAAATCAGGTTTTGATTTCGCATTTCTATAGGATTTGTTGTTATTTTTATCCTCAATTGTTTCAAATAACACATATGTATGTAAATTGTACAGAAGCTTTATTTCTGTCCACGAAGAAAACTATATTGGATTTATAATAGTTTAATTCAATAGAGGATAGGCTCACACAATTATCACCGACTATCTAGATCTATCAGATATTTCAATATATGTGAGTTTTACTCTTAAAATCATTCAAAGAAGATTTATCTTAGTTATTATATTATTCAATGAATAAGTTATAAAACTTGAAAATAATTGAGACCTATGAAAAATACGCCTTCCCATGATCTTGTAGAGAAGAAATAAATAATGATGCATAAAGGCAAAATCAAATACTACAGTTCATAATCAGAATATTTCTTTTATATTATATAAATCACCTTCTGTACAGCGGCATCATGTTTCTGTTGTAGTTTCAGTTTCTCTTCATGGAATTTGGCTTCAATCATTTTGGTTCTGACAGCCACCTCCCTGTCGGCAGGCTTGTGGTAACTGATGTCTTCTTGGAATGTGGTGCCTGGAATTTGAAAAATATATTGAAGTGTTAGAAATGAAAAAACAAAATAAATGAATAAATAATTAATTTTAAAAATCAAAGAAAAATCAATCATAGATCTTAATCAAAATCGGGAAAGTAGGGAATAGAATACAACAGTATGATATTGAATAACAGAATTCTGAACTGAGAAAGGATTTTAAAACTAACGATCCAATATTAAATGGTGACACGAATATATTCAATAAATAGGAACATTTGACGTGTGAGAAATAAAACAAAATAATGAGATTATTTAACTGAAAAAGCAGCAAGGTTAATGAACTGGTGACTTCAATTCAAGGCTGCCTTGATATCCAGCATTGAGACCTTCAAAAAGACTGTTCATACAAAACCCAGGTGCAAATGTGGGGTTGGCTTAAAGTCCTGCCACAATTTTGCCATCTTTTCAATTTTTGACTTTGCGCTAATCGAACCCGAACAGCCTCTGGCATTCTTCAAAACTTCAGGAACTAATTTCAAAGGCTGGCCATTTACACCACTCCCAATTGTGATCAACAGAGATCTCTCATGGGTCTCAGAAAAGATTAGCCTCCAGACATCAGAGGACCTACACCTAAGGGAAGACCCTTTCGTACAAAGTTAATAAATAAATTAAAAACTCCACTCATTCATCCCAGAAGAGAAATTTGTCTTTAAGTGTTTACTGTCACCGGGCGTCAGCCAAAAAATCAGCGCTGCAAACGTAGGCAATTCGTGTAAATAACCTTGCCCAAGAGTTAAAACACGGTGTCTCCAATGAGATTTGAACCCGCAAACTTTCTCATGCGAGTCCAACGGCCTAACCATTTGGTCACTGTGCCAGCGTAAAGAGACAGCTGAAGCGACCTCATCCAAAGACCAGGCATTGACCAGGCATTAAGTCATGTAAGTCAAGCTCTGGCTCTATGGTCCAATAAAGGTTTGCTCTAAAATGCATGGCGTAATACTTAATTTTCCTACAAATGGTTTCTTTATCAATGTCATTGTACCTTTGGGAAGTGAGATGGAAGAAGTATAAGGTTTACTCCAGTCTGTGTCATTGTAGGAATTCTGTTGGGAAATATCAATATCAACGTACATAAAATGAATCATTTGTATATGAGTGATAACAGTAAGCTGTAAATGTAATGCTATTGCTATGGGAGGGAGTTTCAAACCTTTATTGATTGCTGAAGTAATGAATGGTTTCAATCTAAACTGTAATTATATATCCAGGAAATCATTATCATGCATTATTTCAAAAATATATAACCTTTGAGCTTTTTGGGAGATAGGCACCAAAATCTATTGAAACTTTGCTCATTCATTGTCCCGCTTTGAATCTTTCGATTATTCCCTACCAAATTCAAACCTTTTGCTGACAAAATAGTGAGACAATCTTTAATATAGATGAATAAATCTTCAAAGTAAAGCTTATGTTTGAAAATAAATGATTAAACTCATACACCCAAGTGTGGATATGCATCGATTTGAGATTCACAATAAAGAATAACTTGCTCCTTATAATGAAAAAAAAAAAAGAAGACCAAAATCACTCTTTGGTGCAAATTATATGAAATAAATTATGATAATATAATGGTTGCCTTAAAATGCATTATCATTAAACTAAACAATAAGCCCTACTATCTACTCTTGCAATTACATTTTTTTTTTTCACATTAGGCCTTGAAGACCTTCCTAAAAGCAAAATGGCTATTAACATGGTAATAGCAATTTAACATTCATAACCATCGCAAGGCAAAAAATCAACAGATTATTTGTTTACATTATAAGCTCAGAAGTATCATAGTAAAACAGCAATTTTATAAAATTTCAAAATTGCTGTTGGAACTTTTAGCAAGCGTAATGAGTCATTAAGACTGTTAGTACTCATGGTAATTGTATAGCTTTAGAAAATCAAAAAGGTAGGCCAGAAGCCTAGATATAAAACATCTATAGGCATGTTGATTTGGACAGAAGGAATCAAGGATGGACATGGTGGAAGGATAGATGGATAACAGGGTGGATGAATATGAAAGAGTGAAAGAATAATGTATTATCGTAAAAACCAGGAGACATGAAACCAAGCTCATTATATTAAAATATTGATAACAAACGTCAGCTCTTGAGTTTACCCCATACCAATAGTTGAGTAATAACAGGTTTTCCCAGACTACGTCACAAACAGCTCAGGATTCTTTTACATGCATATATATACATATATATATATATATATACACATGGGATCTCCTTAGTCAGTTTGCAAAATGACTTGGCATTCATTTTTTCCTAGCAGCTTAAGTATAGGGAACCGAAGGAAAACCGAAAAAATGGATTTCAATTTAAAGCCTAAATGGTTGAGGATTAAACCCTGAACTTTTGGCTTGGGAGGCAAGCACCTTAACCACTGAACAATCTGCTCAGTATTGTATTGTACTCTTGCCAATATTCATAATAATATCATCCTTTTGTAGGTGTATCCTCTGTGTGAAACGCTATTCCTAGTTGTAGATTGATCTTCAAATGGGGAGTTTCTACACAGCCCATAAAGAAGAAACAGAGAGAAGAAATTGAATGTGGTTGGACAGGTGGATGGACCAACAGACAAGTTGCTCAGAAGGACAGTTTTACATCAATCAGGGTGTGACTACAGTACAGTCTGGTCTCTAATCCAGACTTCTGTAATCCGAATCCCTCTGTAATCCAAACGATTTTCTGGGAAGACATGTTGTTTTTATTATTTCTTTTTATTCCCTAATCCAGATAATTCTGTAATTGAACAAATTGCCGGTAACGGAGGTGTTCGGATTCGAGAGACCAGACTGTAGGTAGACTTCTTGGAGGTGTAATGGAGAGATGTATATTTAATGAAACAATTATTTCAATATCTGTTAGTTGCTTGGTTAGTAAGCAGAGTAAGCAAATTCACACTTAAATACACAAAGCCAATGTTATATCACTAAAGAGATTATTTAATTGTTTCTGGATTATGTGATAGGGAGAAGCATTGACAATATTATTAAAAGAAATTGAAATCATTTTATTCAATAATGGATGCATTATATACAATTCCAAAAAGGCTAAATAATTTCCTTGATCTTCTTGATCTTGTTCTTCAGATTGTCCATTCACGCAAATGTTCTTTTCATTTATCATGGTCTAACTAAAACTTTCATCAATCGCTGAAATTTATTGTTTGGTGAGGGAGATGGCTCCATTCATTTACATTCGTGAGAAGAAAAAAACTAGTTTTGTAAATGTTAGTGCATGTAGCTATTTGCTTTGGTGATAGTATTGAATTGAATGTGTTACTTCTGACTGCGACATGAAGCATAGTGGTATTTTTATTGCTGGTGATTCACCATTAATGATTTCTTATATCGCAAGTAATGTATCAGGATAAAACTTCCAAGACTAATTCTATGAAATCACTTTTCACTCATTATATTTGTCTTGAATAAATAAACTTGAAGAATCATAAAATAATTTGAGTTTAAACGAATTCAAGTACAACAACAACAACAAAAACAACCAACAAATTTTGGAATAAAAGTCTTTGCGAAGAGGGAAAAAAAAATTATCGACATAAGCCATACTTCTGTTATCAAATAAAGTTAATCAAATCATCTGAACTGTTTATAATCTACCATTACAGCAAAACAAGACAATGCATTTCTAGGATAAGCAGATACAAGACAATGTCACAAATCTGTGGCCCCAAGCATGAACTGATTTTCATAAATTTATCAAAAATGAAACAAGATAAAACAAACCATAATGCAGGAGAATAGTTCTTTGTTGGTGGGTTTTTATTTGTAAGTAAATCTAAAATCATTCATTTGGTAACGAGGAGGATAGAATTTTATGATTGTTTTTGTTGTGTGCAGATTTGCGATTTAATTCACACAATAACATTTTTTTCAACTTCAACGCTCAATTTCATAGTTGGTAATTAGTTGGCTCTTTTCAAAATAATTTTCTTCGCTTGATTTCTAGTCAATATTCACTTCTGTCAGAGCTACAACCCTGAAATTCTAACCCTGAAATTCTTTCCAGTAATTGGGTTTTTTTTTTAAGGGTTTTTCTTTCAATCTATGTACATTTCACAATAAACAGTAACCGTTTAATTCTATTCCGTGGATTTTTCAATAGTCACTCTCTTCAAGAGTATATTTTAAAAATTGTCATCACTCAATCAATTATTATTTACTATTGAGTTCTCACATTTATTACATTACTAAATATATTTTTCAGCTTCCAAACATTTGTCCACAATAATCATTATGTGCTTTATCATCTTCATGCGTGGCACCACGGTAATGAAAGAGAGAAATCAGAAATCAAAGGATGGGCATCGTCGTCATTATCATCATAGCCCAACTTACATCTTGAGGTCTCCTCTCTTCCTTTTCCTCCCTAATCTTGATATCTGGATACAACACAATTTCATTGTTGTTTATTATTTTCTTTTGACCACAGTAGTGTGTAACATTAAAGAAATATTACTAAAGCTACTTTTAGCTCTTAGAGATTAGAGATTCAAGTTATTTCATTTTTCCTAGTATAGCTCACATGAATAAAACTCTTAAAAATGAACTCTAGTTGCAAGCATCACTTTTCTCTTCACATATAACCATTTTTAAATTCCACATTAACATATTTGTAGAAAAGCAAACAGCTATTTCCTTTTTAAATACCAAATTACAGATTTGAGAAATAATAAATTTGCGGCAGAAAAAAATTTAATTAACTTGATCTTCTACTATAAAGAGTTTCTTTTGCTGAGAAATACCACCCTTTTACTATCATTATCGTTATCTTCATTACTGACATCGCCAAAAGTCACTGCCTGACAGAATTACTTCTAACCTGGTAATTGTCTCTTTTCACGCTCTGGTGAATTGTTGCTTTTTTTGCGGTGTCGTGGAGGAGAGGGAGGAGAGTGGTGGATCTCGATGCTCATATCATCCTTTGGACAATGATGTTAACATCAATATATTACAGTAATTAAATGATAAAATAAAGGAATAAACCCATCTAAATAAGTAAATATTAAAGTAAAGTAATTTAAAAAGAAACTTATCTTTTTTCAAATTAGAAGTAAATAACCTATCATACAAAAAATGAAATAATGTATAAAAAAAATAATTTAAAAAAAAAAAACATCAAAAAGAATTTTAAGTAATTAACCAATTATTAAAAAATAAAAAAACAAAAACAAATAGAAAATCAAACATTAAAAAGAAAAATAACAAAATCATTTTTGCCTTTGAGCTTTGTACCCATAAATGCATTGCATTAGAAGGGCTCTGGTTTAATTTTCAATTTCAAGAAAATGTTCATTTCCGCATTGATGTAATAGTTTCATTAGGAATCATCTATTAAACGCTTGGAACATGGCACAATTATCACAGCAGAAATGCAAACCATCCCCAAATAGATTAAGAGCCAAATGAGACGATAAAGAAATGATGTGTAAACAAATTCCATTTAAATATCAAGAACAACAAACACATAAGCTTATTATTATGCTTCACATGAATATATAATATATTTAGGAAGTTTACCAAGGCAGCTCTGAAATCCACTCAATAATAACAGAATTGACATCAATATCATGCTTTGGAAACACACTAAACACATATCAATATCATGCTTTGGAAACACACTAAACACACTTCAATATCATGCTTTGGAAACACACTAAACACAATAATGGTGACAACATCAACACAACTATAGTGTGAAAAAATGCTGCAATGTAGATGATAAGCAGACCACGCACATTGTGTAAGCTAATGAAAATAAATTACACATTGATATCAGTGGAAGCGTCATCAACAACATCAATAACAACATGAAAAGCAATATCATCACACTGTGCCAAAAATAATTAATGGATAACAACAAAATCAGTGAAATCTGAATCCCATTCCTCTTTGAAAGAAAGCGATCAACTCATCATTATGATATCAACACTACTATTATGGACCACCACCAATACCGAGTCCTTAGAGTAAATAACCAACACCATCACCAGTTTTCCTATTAATACACTAAAAGACAACAATTGAAGTATGGGAGAAAAAAAAATATAAAAAAATAAAACATTTAACCAGACAACAAATGAATTGAAAATGTATTCAAAATACTAAACTAAAGTAAAGAAAACAAAAATACAACAAAACAAAACAAAGAATCAAATCAAAATCACAAAAACACTGTAACCTAAAAACGGAGTCCTAAACACAATAATTACCTCTTTAATAAACAAAGATCAGTGTCACCATAAAACAAAACAAAATAGCTTGCAAGGAAAACTAAGTGATAATAACAAAATGAAACACAAATAAAATCAAAGAAACAAATACGGTAATTACTCACCACTGAGTACCCCTTGGAATGGAGGAATTCTGAATTTCTGATAGGGGAAAGAGATGGGTCTTTGTCTAGGGTATGTCCCATGCTACTGTGTGGTCTGAGGACAGAAATAAAGGTAAATAGTGTATAATATTATTGAGCCACCATCCTTAATTTCTCTTTTACCTTAAGAGTATAATATAGTATGAGTTATTTTCTTTGATAAATGTTATATGTACCAACAAGAAATCTGTGGTCAAAACTTATAAATTCAATTTTTAAAAGCCTACAATCCTTTGTAAAATTGGTGAGCAATTTTTCACTTATTTCTTCTCTTTTGATGGAATTGCTTGACCCATAATATCAAATGAATCGAATGGAAGCATAATTATAAGACAAAATTAAAGTCTCATCTATTTAGAATGTAGTAATGTGTTTTTGGATATTTTTGGTTTCTTGCTATTGCTTATTTCAATGTTTAAAAATGTGTTTGTTATATCAACTTTGTAAAGCCCCTCAAGCTTGCGTATCACAAGGCAATGTGTTGTATAAGAATGATCTATTATATATATATTACATTAAAAATATTATGATATAATTAAATAAGTTAATTATGAGGATCACAATGATGTTTTAGTAATAAGAATGAGATAGTGACGATGATGTTAATGATGACGGCAATGAAGCGTAACAAAAGTGGGTGAGAATTGTGAATGAGTTATGAATATTTATGAGTTAGGCATGTGAGCATGTGTGGTGCATGTGAACATGTATGAGTGGGTGTTGTGAGTTGTGAGTGCTGCATGAAGTGTGAGTGATCATGTGATTGTAAGAATGATATTTAAGTGAAGTGTAAATGTGATAAAAGTTTTCTTTCTCTATAGTCCCTAGTATACTGTTATGTATATATATGTTATGCTGTTTCTGATGAATAAACCAGAGAACTGAATCCCTGTACTGAGATGGTCTTTTTTGTCCTGTCATGTGACGTAGGTTATAAAATAACCAACGATATCAACAGGTTACCTAACTGTTCAATGTGGTGAGATGTTTATAACTCACTGAGGACCAGCCTATTTAAGCCGAGCACACCTTCTGGGACCAGTTATTTTTATACATTTTCAAAGCACCATTTGGACACTATACTCTAATCACTTTAAAGAGCTGAAATTTTGCATGTAGTTTGACACAATCATGTAGTTTGATGTTCTGTGTTGATTTTTGTGTTTGCTCTGTATAATTTTTGCAATAGCAAGTTAAAAATTATGATGTATGAATTTATAGTCTTTATCATGGAAACCAAAGCCTAGCTTGGGCTTGGTCTCCAATGTATGTTTCAGCATGAAGTTAAGCTGCTTAAATTTTAAGGACCAAGTCTTAACAACTCAGCGTTTCCTAGACTGCTAGAGTGAATAGTCACCATGAGGTAGGCCTATCACCTTGTAGCATGGGATTTGGATATGGTACCAGAGCCTTAATAAATTACCACAATTATCAAATATCCAGGTGAGAATCAGATATAATGCAATGTACAAGAATATCCTACCATGAGCCAGATGACCTATATACTACCCGAGTTACTCACCTTTCCCTAAAGTCCCCAACACTGGACACCCATGTGGAAGTGGCGGCTGGATTTCCTAAAGAATTTGGCATGGCGGATGAGCCAACAGTGTCACCCAGCTCACCCTCTACCCAATCTGGCAAACGCTCCATCTGTGGAAATGCAATTATTATATGATAATATAATATGACTTACTAAATTTCTTCCAGACCTCGTTATTTTAGCGTTGTATTCATTTGCATAAGAAAATGGAAACAAAAATGAATACATTTTACTCTTAAAACCAATATTGCCCCACTTGACTCAAGTGTAGAAATGAGTACCTATGTTATAATCGGGTGAAGCAGGGCACTGTACTACGGCGGCCAATAATGACTTGTGAAATTTATTGTATTTATTTAGTGTCATTATTATGTATAATTATTATTGTATTATTTAATGATTGTATATGTACGATTGATTTCATAACCTGTATGCCATTGTAAAACAAATTTAATAATAATAATAATAATAAACTTTATTCATCCACAAGGACATTAGATTTACAGACGTGGTAGGAATGAGTAAAGGAAATACATATAGTATATAGTGCTAAAAATCTATCAAATGAAAAACATTGAAGGTAAAAGAAAATTCTTGAGTAAATGTTCGTTTAAGAATATATAATATATACACACTCACACATATTCACACATGAATTTAATGCATACACATACATACAGATATACCTACATATGTATTCATATTCCACATGTCAATGAAAATAAAGGAAATTCATTTCATTATTTTCATTTTATCTCACTTTGCAGGATTAATCCTTTTAAAGAATTTATAAAAAAAATGAAGAAATTTAAAAGTTAAGATGCTTGTTGTTTTTTTTATTTTTGTTTTTCATTTTCATTTTCTTCTGCTGGTGTTCATTAATTTTTTGTAAGCTTCTTTTTTCATTTTTTTTTTTTCATCTTCATTTTTTTTTGCTACTAGTATTCAATTTCTTTGCTTTTGAGGTTGAGGGGAAAGGGTTTGTTTATTTTCCCTTTTCTCGTGCAATTTTACTGCTAAAAAGACTTTTTTAAAGGCAGAAAATATCTTGTGATGAAGGGGAAAATTTCAAAGTTGTCACATTTACACTTAGTGAGAGGGTGAGGGAGTATAATCATTTATGTTGTTGGTTGTTCAAGCATGTTCTTGTATATATGGGTCATGAACAAAGGACCAAGTAATTGCTTGAGAAACTTCAAGATGACTGAAAAAAGTGTCAATACTCGTGATCAAATAAATTGGAAATAAAGTAAACACTAATGAGAGAGGTCAACCCAATAAGATGGCAAGACATTTGTCCAAACCAGCCAAGCAGCTGATAACAATTGGGACCCCTTATAAAATTAGCACACCAATCAACTTGGTAATATCTACCTAATTAGTAACCTACATACACTTTGACTCATTATTCTTACCTGTCCAATCACAGCAGACAATGGATCATCAAAGTAAATGGACTGCAAGGTGAACCGAAAACAGTCGCAACGTGTGGTGAGCAAGCAAGGTGGGGCACGCAGTAGAAAGATAAAAACACACACAAAAAATTGATGCTATTGTGTGACAACTCGCACAAGAAGTGAAGTGAGCAATTTTTAGAAAGAAAGATAAGCAAAAACATATTTATTCAGCCTTTTTCATTTCTCAAAATTGTTTTAATAATTTCTTAAATCAATGGATCATCATTAATCCTTAAGTTTGTTATTACATAAAAATGAAAAAAAACACCCAAACACATACATATATTTAATATGATTAATCTTTGCTGTGAATTACATTAATAACTGCAGCCTGCTATCTGCACCTAGTAAATTTATTAATGAAAATAATAATATGACATTTGTTTATATAAGCAGATAAATGAGTGGAAATGGTGAATACTAAAGAAAAGGTGAAAGTAGTAGGTGAAAACTAATTAAAACTTCAAATAAAAGCTATAATTTAAGTGAAAGTTACGTATTGAGACTTGTATTATTTTAAATCATGTTGTCTTTAATTCATTCCTTTAAAATAAAATGTTTATAAAACTAATTTAAATGAAGCAATAATGAAATGTAATCTTTGAATGACTATACAAACTATTTCTTAAACGAAATCTAAGAAAATATAACACTTTTCCAACCTTTATAACAAAAAGCTAGAGGTGTTTATGGATGGCAATAAAGAAAAGTGTCAAACAAGAAAAGAAAATAACACCTTGATGGAAATGAAATCTTAAATTAATCTTTTTGTGAACAAGAGTTCTACCAACACTAATGAAATGAAGAAAGTAAGTTATCCGTTACCAGATTCATCCTTCAGCAATATGAGTCAATGAAAATAGCAGTTTTTTATAACAATGAGAACAAAATAATCTTTTCCACATCATTATCCATTTAATTCCCATTGAAATATTCCCATCAGATTGTTTTTATAAAGCAACAAATTTGGTGCAGAAATTCATTTCATTGTAATGAGTCATTGTAAAAAAAATTGTAACTCCCTCACATTGAAATGTTCTTCAAGACTTTTTGACTTTTTTTTTTTTCTTTTTCTTTTCCCAACTTTTGCTTGATCACAACAAAAATAAAATTACATGTGTATCAATATGATTTAGAATTTTACACAGAAATAGTAAGAGAAGACAAGCAATAACTTATCTATACACACAATGTCGAACAACCACACAAACAAAACCTTACCATGTAGGAGGGAAAAGGCTGTAGAGGTCCACTTTCAGGCTTCTGGTCAAATGGAGTGGACAGCGTCCCCTTTTTCAACATCTGTAGCATCAACTGTGCATACATGTTGCGATTTTTTCTGGGAGGGAGAAAAGGGCAAGCCAAAAAAACAAATCAGTAAATAGGTAGCTTTAACTTTTAAGCGTTTTAAAATTAAAGATAATTTGTTAAAAGAGTATCTCTAACATAGCGCTTGTATCCAGATAGCTTGTATCCAGATAGATCTAGATCTAGATCTAATCATTTTTGTCGTTCAGGCTCTTACGGGGTAGATCTAGATCTAGATCTAGATATATCTAGATCTAGATATCTAGATCTAGATCTAGTCTAAACACTCAACACATTTTAGGCATTGTTGTTGTTAACTGATTAATACAACATTAAACGCCAATAATTGCCTATGATATGATTCCTTATTAATCTAAAGCTAGATATCTAGAATCTAATATCTTTCTAGATCTAGATCTAGACTATGATAGATCTAGATCTAGATTCTAGATCTAGATCTAGATCTAGAATCTACACTCTAGCTAGAATCTAATTGTGGTCTGCCAAGCCAAAACCAAAACTAAAAGCGAAAATAGTGGATTTCGTTGTGTGAAAAAGAAAATCAGATAACAAATACGGCTGTCTACCAATTACACAGATGAATGATGTTAGTAAATGGACAAAAACCGTAATAATCACCATAAATATCCATACAGATGATTCCGAAAGAAAAATATCCATTCCAATGACAACTAAACTAGCCTCTACATTTTGAATACAAGAAGCAAAGCAAACTAAATCTAGAGATCTACATTAACTTCCGGTAACATAAACATGAATGTCCGATATAACAAGTAGTTCTCCACCGTTTGAAGATGTATTTTGAAAGTTTATTTTATATGTTATATGCTTGAAAATTAATATTAGATTGTTTGAATTATGAATATAGACATTAATAACATCTATATC
>JASKDV010044291.1:0-15930 GCA_032466395.1 Aegires albopunctatus | reverse complement strand
CCCCCCCCCCCCCGGGTCTCAAAATTGGGTCATTTTGTGATAAAACATCATTATTGGGTGTCGTGTGAAGAATTCTCCGGGTAGATACATGTATTACAAAATTCTTAACGGGATACTGCAAAACATCAATCCTTTCTTCACAAAAAACTTTTGGTCTTGATTTTCAAGTTTGGTAAGTGGAAGGTTACAATGGTAGTCTCCATATTATTATTTTGGCAGCAGTTAGGATAGTCAAAGATTATAATTAAGCTATTTGATAATGCTATTTTCTATTTGTTTTATAAATATTTTTATTCGTATAACTAAGGGTTCTTTTCGCCACAAGTGTTATTAAAATCTATTTATATTATTTCAAGATCAAAAGAAGCATTCAAAGACAAAATAATATGGTTGCTTTGAATTCATCGTTTCTTTATTGTAGGTATATGGATTATTATTTTTTAATTCACTCAAGGAATTTGGTTAAATTTGTAATTTTCTCATTCCAAGTAAGGTGTAATACTCATAATTTAAAATTATACGGAAAGTTATAATTATTAGTGTATTATCTGTAATTATGATAATGCCCATTAAAGAAATACCCTTCCTAATGATTTCAAGTAACTCTGAGGTTTTGGGGTGCATTCATTTTTCTGTGTTTAACGCTTAAGTTTGATAATTTGAGACTTTCATAACTGTATGACCAAGTGAAGCACAACATTTTTGCACCATTTTTTTCCACTCCTCCTCCAATGAGGCAGAGTTAGAATGGACCATTATTACAATGAAATGACATTTGAGGCCATTTTTCCTTGTTTTGCATATTCACTACTATATATTCCATGCAGCATGTATTTCTACTCATTATTTTATTGCTTGAAATTTTGTGTTGTGAACAAATATAAGGTTTGTAATGCTGATGGTGTGGTTTTGATTTCAGAACCATATTCAGCACCAAATTTTACTGTAGAAAGATTCCAAATGTTATTTCATCACCTTATCGTCTTCATGGGTAATGGTAGTGGTGTGTGGTATACTGAAAATTCTGCAGTTCAACCACTTGCCATGGCAAATACGAATTACTATAACTGCATTATCATTACCGGTACTGAATGTATTAAACAAGGAAACCAGCATTAAGAAATCAAAGTTAAAAGTTAGGCCTCCTTATCATTGACACCTTATAATAGTCTATGGAAAATTTTGACCGCAATGGCAGACTATGTTTTATTTAAGAATTGCGGGTTTGTGACTGAATTTAAAAAATGTATTGATATTCAATGCTGCTACATTTTCCTTTTTTTTTCTTTTCTTTTTTTTTTAATATTATTTTTCTTTTTCGTGAATCTATCTGTTCACATACTTCAATAAAATTAGGTTTCAGCTTTTGCTTTTAAATCTCATTTTTCTTTCAGTTTCATTCATCTCTTCTTTTCTTTCGTTTGTCTCTTCCTTTCTTTCATTTGTCTCTTCCTTTTTTCTTTCTTTCTTTGATCAGTCGTCCTCCATGGGGTAGTCATAACCTCATTCATTGTGATGTAGTTTTGATATATGTCTGCCTTTAGTCGTCTCCTCAAGTTCTCTTGTCCGTGTCCCATCTCCTTATTGAGGGGATTATGTATAATATGTAAAGAATAAAGCACCTTTTGTTAGCCAGGTTTAAGAAACTTGACCAAATTTAATGAAGCTCTCATCTTGACATCTTCTTCATATGCAAACTGGTAGAACTGGCTTATGCATTTTAGTACTGTACTGTACAAGGTGCTCTTTTTTTTAAAAAGTATTTATTCTTTACTCTTTTTCTTCCCTTTTTCTTTTTCTTCTTCTTTTTTTTATGGGATTCGATTGTATTCAGGTTTTTCTTCTTAAAGTGAGTGGGGCAGAATTAACTGTCATACAAGTTCTTCTCTACTTTGTCAGTGATATACGATACTTTTAGTTTTAGCAATATGTGTTGCGCTCTCTCTCTCTCTCTCTCTCTCTCTCTCTCTCTCTCTCTCTCTCTCTCTCTCTCTCTCTCTCTCTCTCTCTCTTTCTCTTTCTCTTTCTCTTTCTTTCTTTCTTTCTTTCTTTCATAGTGTTAATTAATCAATTCTTTGCAGGGGATTTGTTGGTTGGTGGGGTTTTCTTTTTATTCCCTCCATAGCTTAATCTGGCTCCTTTGAGTTTTTGTAATATCAGAATCTCAAGTGAATGACTAGGTAATGAATGTAAACTTGACATCAAAATGGGAGAAGCTTTCCCATTTTTATTTTTTTTTTTTAATTTTGTTGAAAACAGTGGGCAGTACTTCCCCACCTCAATCACCTTTGTCATTTATGTCTGTCTGGTTTGTTTTTTTAAACTTTATTGTTGCTAAATTTCATGATAGAGATGATTCTGTAACCTCTACTATAATACAAGAGGGGTAAATGTTATTACATGTATTGATACCAACAAGAGTGGAAAGAATTTCAATGTTTTTAGAATTACCATTTTCCATTTTATTTTATTTTAATATATTTTTTATTTATCATCATCATCATCATTTGAATCAGAATAAGCATTTGAATTTTTTTTTCAAGATATTCAGTATTCAGAGCTAACAACCCATCCTATTCAAAGCATCATATCATGACTTAATTATCCATTTGTGACACTAACAATTAGTGACATCAGCTCAATCAAGTAAACATTAAAATTTAATTACTTAAAAACTTTTAACTTTAACGATCTTTTTTAATTCCTGATCAGAATGTGACTTTCTAAGTGAGCTTTTCTAATTCAGGGGGGCACTCACGGAAATAGTCATCGATTTTTAATGCTATTCTTGAAGATTGAGCTCACTGAACTGTCATTATCTTATAGATAAGCAAACTTCATTTGTTCCAACAAGCTTAGATATCTCAAATTTTGGTTTTTTACATTAGTCTGAAGAAACTTTATTTTAGCATTTCTTTTTCTATACTTGCAATTCTCTCTTCCACTTGAATGACTAGTATTTCATTGACAGCTACATTTACGTTATGTTAGAACAATCCAGAAAATCACATTTTCCCTCTTCCTACAAATTACAAACAAGAAACACTCGTTATTTTCATTCCATTGTCCATTGGAAAACATGTAGTTGTGTTAACCTTTCTTTTCTTTTTTTCTTTTTTTAATTAATTATTATAATTTTAAAAATATAATATTTTGTCTTGTCTTGTCTAATCCACCAGTTCTTTCCAGTTGTATTGGTAGAAAGAGGAATATTCATTTGATCTTGCATTGATCTTCTTTCACCATCATCTTAATTCTTGAGAAGACAAAGTAATAAGCCAACATGTTTATGTAAAATCCATGAAATGGTTTCATTGTTAATGCTTACAGTTACAGTAGCCTGGCATTTCACAGATCTTCATGGAAACTTATATTGCCGACCAAAAGTCAGCTTTCTTTTGCTTCATATTGCAATTTGCAGCTGTTATGCAAGGAAGCAGTTTTTATATTCCCAAGTTTGGATGTTGAACTAAATTTGAATCAGGAAGCATTGTCTTCTAAGAAATAAAACAGTCTGAGAAAAACACATATTTGTTGTCGTTCTTTGATTTGTCAAAATATTATATTATTACATGTATTAATATTAATAACAATAACATGGTGTATTTTCACATAAGGCTGCAGGACGATGACTTATTTTAGACTCCTTTTCTGCAGTCCCTTTTAGACATAACTCTTTCCTCATTTGGACTTTGTGGAATAATTGGCAATATTAATAATATAGTTCCAATGGTACGTTTTAAGTTCGCTAGTATATTGTGGGATAAAGATTGCCTATTTATTGGTTAAAATTGTATTATATGTGTGTCAGCATAGGAAAGCTTTTTGGAAGTCGCTCAGCTTACTTACTCTTACAGTTGTTTTTCAGTTAATTCTACAAAATTTTGTTTTTCTGCTTATATCAGGTTCTACTTCTCATATTTATTGTATTATTAATATTATCATGTCTAAATTCCTCATATTTTTGAATCACTGTCATGACCCACTATTGGCACTAACGTTAACTGAAAATCTAACTTAAGAATATTAAGATGGTATAAGATTTTTCATTTTGCTGACTACGTAAGTTACACAAGTCATATCTCTAAGATATCAACATGAAATAAAGAGAAAAAGAATCAGAATTATCTCAGTTGACTCCACTGTGTATTGCATCCCTTAAGATCCTTTTCCACCACTGGAAATTAACTTTGCTTGGGAAGTTCTGCTCCAGCTTATATAAAATGTTATTTTCGTTCTAAAAATTCCAATTCTAGTTTCTAGGTCTATCATAATTTTACTAACACGCCATAGCAAAAAAATACTTGTATTTTGCTTCAAAGTTTTGTCCTTCATTTTGCTGTTAATTCTCCCTCATTTGGTTTCTATACTGTAAACATAATAAATAGGTATCAGTATCATAGATATAATAATAGAACATATCGGCTATTGTACGGTGCTAATGTATAAACCCAGTGGAAGCAGCCATCTTACTCTTACTCTTAGTCTTACTAAGTCTTCTTAGGCGATAAGAAGACCCCCACTTTCTCTGTTCATTTAACTGTAAAATGATAGGCCTCCCCCCCCCTCTCTCTCTATATATATATATATATATATATATAATATAATCTCTTACTTTTTTTACAATCTCCTCCCAACCTCCTTTTTCTCCCCTCCTCTTCTACTTCTTCCTCTCCCCTCCCCCTATCCTCCTCTTCTTCTCCCTTCACCTTCTCCTTCCTCTCCCCTTCTCCTACTCCTATCCTTTTTTCCTCCCCTCACCTTCTCCTTCTTCTCCCCCTTCTCTATTCCTCTTATCCTCTTCTTCCCCTTCCCTCTTATCCTTCCCTCCTCCTATCCTCTTCTTCCCCTTCCCTCCTACTCCTATCCTTTTCTTTCCCTTCCCTCCACCTCCTATCCTCTTATTCTCCTTCCCTTCTATCCTCTTCTCCCCCTTTCCTCCTCCTGCTATCCTCTTCTCCTCCCCTCACTTTCTCTTCCTTCTCCATCTCCCCTCACTTTCTCTTCCTTCTCCATCTCCCCTCCTCCTCTTATACTCTTCTTCCCCTTCCCTCCTCCACCTTCTATCCTCTTTTTCTCCTTCCATCTTCCTCCACCTTCTCCTCTCCTCCTCCCCCTTCTTCTCCCCTCCTATCCAGTTCTTCTTCCCTCCTCTTATCCTTTCCTTTCCCTCCCTCTCCTCTCCTACTTCCCTCCCCTTCTTCCATTCTCCTCTTTTTTTTTTCTCCACTCCTCTCCCTCCTCATCCTTCCCTTTTCACCCCATAACACCCCTCATCCCGTCATAGCCCTTATCATCTTCTTTCATCCCTCCTACTCATCTACTCTTCTTTTCATCCCCTTTATTCCGCTTTTTTCTATCTTTCCATTGCTCTCTCCTTCTCCCTCCCCTTCTTCGTTTTTTTTCTTCTTATATATTTTTAATTTTCTTTTTCTTCTTCCTCCTCTTCTTTTCCTTCTCATTCTGGGCGAGCGGATAGTTAAGTGGTTAGGGCGCTCGACTACCATTACCATGCCAAAGGTCCCTGGTTCAATAAACCCGTGCAGGTTTAATTGAATTTGAAATTTCAATGAAATCCAAATTTATGTCGGGTTTCCTTCTGCCCCCCTATCCTTAAATTTTTCTAGGATAAAATAAGGAGTGCCAAATCCTATCGGAGACGGACTATAATATCGGGGGTCCCTGTGTATAATCCTGATATCACCAAAGTAGTGGACATGGGTAAAATTCAATACAACAACCAAATCTCGTTCTTCTTTAGCGCAAGGAACTGATAATAGTGATAAACTCGATTAGTCAATGTTGATACTACACAACAGTTACATTTATATTATTATATCCGGTATTCGTAACTGTTAATAGTAATAGTGTTAAAAATAATAATTAAACATCCAGGATAATGCACTACTTTTGCCATTGTGACGGAAAGATATCCGTAGTAAAAAGCATAGTAATGTAATAGTAGCGATATTAAAAGATAAACGGAAATTACCCAACGGTGGGGGTCTTATCGTCAAATACAAAACTGGCCTCAAGTAATGTAATATAATATTTTTAATATCGCGGCCAGTTTAAGCGGATCGTCCCATCTTTCTATTTATAGATCTATGATTATTCATCATTATTTATATGTATAGAGTGTTCATGTATGCATATACAATATACATGTTATATAAAAGTAGTCCTTGGTACTATCAATGAAATATGTGTGTAAGATATGATTGTTGTACCATGCCATAACAGGAAGCAAGAGGGAGGGGAGTCATGAGTATGAAGATCCATGTACTTATACTAATGTATGTACATATTACATTACATTACATTACATCTAAGGTTTAAAAAAAAGGAAAGTTAGCCTCATGTATTATTAAACAGCGCACAATCCAAAATGTAGCAATGCTTGTGATGCTCTACACTACAGTGATTATGATGCTTTCCTGATCAATAGCAATATAAAGTACAGAGGTCTTGACTTTGAAAATATAATGTATGCGAAATGAAACTTCAGTAATCAGTACGTGTACTTGGTATTTGAAGGCTAGACCTGGTTACTACAGTACTACAGATAGCTCGAAATCGATGTTTTACGTTGATGTTTGGTATACATACATGATGAAATAAGAATACATTGCATTAATAAAATTACAAAATTTAATCCCTTTACATTAATTTTTCAGCATAAATAGTTAAGCGATATGAAAAATCCTTTGAGGCACATGGTTACCATGTTTTTAATAAACTGTAGCCCAAACGGCGCGCCTTTGAGGCACATGGTTACCATGTTTTTAATAAACTGTAGCCCAAACGGCGCGCCATATTTTTTATGTAAATAAATAAAAAATACCACATTGCAGGCGAGACGTGAAGCGGTTGTAACAACCTACGAACGGTAATACTATAATAATGAAATACTAAAACTTGGTGACGCCCACGACACGTGAGATATGGTCTACCATCGAAAGGGAATTTTTTTTACATATTTACTCCTTTTGATTTTGATGAGTTTTAAAATCAAAATTCAATAATGTTCGACATCTTTGGTAATTGGTTCGATTTTGGTATTTTTTTAGTTATTCGTTCATAGTTAAGTTCATAGACATTAATGAATATGTTTTAACAATAAAACAATAGAAAGCAATTTCATTGTAGTTTGAGGTCAAATCTTATCTGCCCAGCTCACTTACTTACATTACATCTCTGGCACGTAATTCCTTCAAATTCAACCATCTCCAGTCTCACTCTCAGTCACCTTACACTACAGTACAGTTACTAAAGTTACACCCCCAACTACCTTATGCTAACGCATATTACTTCATACAAACATCCACCATTCTTTAGTTACCTTAACTTTAACTGAGTAAAAATAACAACAAACATCCACCATTCTTTAGTTACCTTAACTTTAACTGAGTAAAAATAACAAAACAATTGACATCTTACACTTACACATCCGAGAACATCGACCGAACAATAATATTAAATATTATAAAATTCTATCTTAAATAAATAAAGTGAAAGTGAGATTATTGTCCTTCTTTGGCTCAATTAATTTTTTTACCAAAACGCAGAGATTGACTGACAGATCTAAAAATTATGCAATTGCATTTGGTGAATGGATGGATATTATATAGGTAGTGATAGCCTAGTGTTTATAACAAAATTAACGTGTTTCTCTGTTTAATTAATCAAAATGAGCATTTTTTAAAAATTTTGATTAAAAAAAAAAGAAAAGAATGACCGCTCCCTAAAATCAAATCAAACCATTGGTATGGCTTGATTTCAGGAAGTTGTCAACAAACCAGAGGTTGTGTTTTTATTTCTTGCTGAACTTTCCACGTGAATAGCCTTCAGCAATCGTATACAATTACAGATGTTCTGAGATCTCTCAGTAAGGTCGTGATTACATGGCAGCATGATCCAGATTTGTTGAGGAGAAAAGTGATACGGTACATACTACATGCAACCAGTTACTCCATCATGGCACTTTTAACTTAGCTCTTTGACATACATACACTAATACATTCAATAACAGCAACACGAGTTGGTGTGAATGGAATTCATGCGTACTCTAAGGCAAATTACGGCTATCTTTTTTCAGAAAAACTGACCTTTATTTTGCCACTATGATCTAGGCCTTATGACTTAACAGTCTCTGTGTAGTGTGTGTGGGTCATAATATGTATTAGACCACCTGGAAGCATAGTATGTAGAATATAAACACAATGCAGGAAGCATAATCATAAATCATATTAAAAATCGTTTTTGTTCAGGAAAATTATAGATCTAGCTCGCCATGTGCAATAAAATCAACAATAATGAAATCTCAATTAGCTATTTTCCGGAAACCACTTGTGGTCCTCTCAAGTCACCTGATAGTTGTTCACTGACAAAGCCTCCCTTAGCAATGATGGTGGTTCCTACTCTCATGTCCATTACTGTTGCTCCGCTAAATCTCAATGGTCTTCGCATTGGCAATATTCTTGACTATTGTAAACACAATGCAGGAAGCATAATCATAAACCATATTAAAAATCGTTTTTGTTCAGGAAAATTATAGATCTAGCTCACCAGGTGCAATAAATCAACAATAATGAAATTAATGTAGCAATATTCTTTCCCCTAGCATTATAAAATATTCATAATCATATTCATTGAAATTTATTAAAAGCTTAAAGTCATAAGCTCTACAAAAAAGTTCAGTCTTAGTCTTAAGTCTTTTTTTTTAAAAGTGGACAGGCTCGCTCTGGTATTAAAGCTGATATTTGATATTATTCCAGAGACGAGGTACCGCATTGCAAAAAAACTTTTCCTTGGAATTAGATTACCTTAGCTTTTCTTTCAGCAGTAAAGCCTCTTATGATCTTAGGGGATGGTTAGGTTTATAATAATAAGCGTTATAATTTTATAACGTTTATAATATTAGGTTAAAGCTCAATAATTTCTTCTAAATAAGAGCGAGAAAGACCATGCATACGCTTGTAAGTATGCGTTGGGATCTTAAAATCAATTCTATATTTAACAGGCAACCAATTGTGTAAGCTTTCTAAAATGGGGGTAATGCGTTCTTTTTTCTTGGATAAAGTAATTAGTCTCGCAGTCTTATTCTGCATTTTTTGTAGCTTATGAATGATATATATGGGATAGCCAATCAAGAGAGCATGGTAATAATCCAAACGACTGAGAATGTGAACAAAAGAAATTACAATTACAAGATTTTTGGTTGTATTATTAGTATCAAGTATGTCCCCTAATTGTCTGATTTTGGCGATGTATCTAAGATGGTAATTACAAGATTGGATAACTTTAATGATGTGATCCCTCATTGTAAGACCACAATCAAGGAAAACCCCAGATTTCGAACATTATTCATAGGGGCATGTTGCAATCACTGATCTTAATATTAATAGATTCAACAGACAAAGGATTATTGGATTTTCTACTGAACCTTATAATTTCAGTTCTTCATTAGGTTTTAATTTGTTATATACATCCAATTTTTAACCGCTGCAAGACATGACTCAGTACTCAGCTTTCTTAATCATGTTTTGGTGGTTGGGGAAAATTACAGTTGAGTGTCATCAGATTATGGATTAAAGTCGATGAACAAGCGTTGAATGACATTACCTAAAGGTTAAGTTTACCTTTGGGGTAAAAAAGATAGGACCAAGTACAGATCCATGCGGGATGCCATGCATAAGAGTACATGATTCAGTAAAAGAAATAGTATCAACTTTAACAGATTGACATCTGTCGTTCGAATATGAATTAAACCAATTTAAAACTGAACCACTAAAACCATAAAGAGTTTGTAAGTCTATCAATCTGAATCTCCTATCAATAGTATCAACAGCGGCACTAAGAATACTATGATCAAGGAGAATAAGAATGGCATCATTTTTCGTGTTTTAGAGATTGAACGATATCGTTAAGTACACGAATAAGAGCTGATTCGATACTACTGTATGGAGTGGGCGATAAGCAGATTGGAATTTACTAAAGAGATCGTGATTATTTAAATATTCAAACAATCTTGATGCAACAATTTTTTCAATAACTATAGAGAACTGGAGGAATCAACTAAAACAGAGATATTTAAGAGGAGAGGAGGATACCAGAATGGGCGGGTCTGTTTTAATGAACGGATTATTGATGTCTGAATTATGTTGTTGTTTTTTGAGGTCACTCGCAGTCGCCGGTCACTGAGAATTGAGATGCGTTTACTCATTCACCATGTTTTCTGAATATAAAGAGCATTAATTGCTATTTCGTCTCTCGAATAAACTGTGATACATGTGTTATTGTTTTATGGTGGCTCTACTCCTGATTTCCTCTACATTCAGTAATGAGTGTATAGGTAAAACGTTTTACACCTAAAATAATGGTTATGCAACGCCGCTGGATTTATTAAATTTACATAGTGTAGCTTATAATTTATTTCACGCCCGCGGTTTTTCTCACTGGTTGACCAGAAGTACTCAGATCAAGTACTGGTTCAGAAATCATCGTGATATAGCTCTATGATCAATCCATAGAAATACGTAACATGTCTCTGGATCAATCACATTTCGTGATGATAGTAGTGAGTTGAAAACGTAAAAGCCTGGCTACATTTTCACTCTCCAGCTTGGCCCTGCTCATCGTAGGCCTACGCCTCACTGACGAGGCTACGCTGTCTACTGTCTACACGATGGCTCTGCTGTTGTCAGCCTACTTTGTCTGTGGCCTAGCCTAGCCAAGGCCTATGCTCTGACTCATCGGCGAAATACCAATGCGCATGAGATGTACGCATGAGAAGGAAACAAAACTTCCGCATTGAAAATGAAAAATAAGATGGCGGCCTCGCACGGGTCGCAGAGCCCTCCGTCTATCGGTCGGCCTGTTGATCGGGTATTCGAGGACGCACAGTTTACTGGGGAAATTATATTACATGGTCGAAAGCTCAGAGAATTCCCTATAATATGTATGAAATTTGAGTTGAACGATACAATTCATGTTGGTAAGTAGCGAGAAGTAGATCTAGATCTAGATCTAGATCTAGATCTAGATCTAGATCTAGATATAGACTAGATTCTAGATTCTAGATCTATACCGAAATCAAAGACCAAGACATTTAATTTTAATGTTTTTATCATTTTATATTAATTTTCTGTACCTATTGTTGTCTCTCCATCTGGTTTTATTTTATTTTCCCCATCGGCATATTCATCCAGACAAAACACAGGTGAACAAACAAGATATAGATATAGATCTAGATCTAGATCTAGATTCTAGATCTAGATCTATATATATATCTAGATTCTTAGATCTAGATCTAAATATAGATCTAGAATCTAGATCTAGATCTAGATCTATATAGATCTATATCTAGATGAATCCACTTAGCTTGTAGGCCCCTATTATTTGTAGATCTCTATGTGTGTGTTACATGATAGAATCTATCATTATCATGGGGGAATTCTAGTTTTGAGGCAATCTTAGATCTAATTCTAGATCTAGATATATAGATCTAGATCTATATTAGATCTCTATAGTCATAGTGAATACATGTACCCCCAGTGACACAGTAGATCTAGATCTAGATCTACATCCAGTGACACAGAGCCACAAAATCTAGATCTAGATTCTAGTAAAAACTCCACTCCCACTTTTTGAAAAGTGAATGATTTCAAGAGAAAATACAATGTGTTCCATGTCTAAACGAAAACATTCACATAAAATTAGGCTTTTAATGAAAATTTATGAGCTGAAAATAAGGCTTTGTGTCACTGGATGTACTCTGTCAGTGTCACTGGGGGTACATATTTCACTCTCTAGATCTACATTTTGTATAAGAAATGAAATTGATCATCTTCTTCTAGATATATCTAGATCTAGAAAATCTAGGAATCTAGATCTAGATCTAGCATCTAGATATATATAGATCTAGATCTAGATCTAGATCTACCCCAGTGGTACAGGACGTCCAGTGACACAGCCTGATTTTCAGGTCCATTAGTTTCATTGAGCCTAATTTTTATGAGAACGTTTTGGTTTAGACACATGAAAAGGAACCTTTTTACTCTTGAAGTCAGTCACTTTTCAAAGGAGTCATGTTTTTACGTTAGATTTTGTGGCTCTGTATCACTAGGAGTATTATGTCCAATGATCTGGTCAATGTACAAATATGTATCCCCCTCCCCAGTGACGACAAGAGTCACTCTGTCGAGAGTATATAGGCCTATTTTATTTGGTTGGGTCTATTTTGCCATTTGGGTGTATATTAGATCTATAGTCTAGATTCTATATTGTTTTGGATCTTGATTCTTAGATTATCCTCTCTGCTTTCTGTTTTGATTTTAACTGAATGAGAAATTTGAAGTAATGAGAGATAGTTTGATTATAAATGCCTATGGTAATGTAGAAGCTCGATATAATATGCCTATAGTAGTAAAGGCTACTTTCTTCTGCAAGAGAGCTCCTACTCACTCGGTTGCAATTTACACTTCCTTTATGAAATTGGTCATCTCACCTGTCAGCATCACCGCTGTCGATGGTCGCTGCAACGTTGTAGACAACCTGACGCCATTCTTCTTGGTTGTTGGTCTTATCAACCACTTTGCGCATTTTCATCACTGTGATGTCCTTCAGATTGGAGAGATATGATACTGATGGTCTTCCTCTTTTTCTTCTTCCCTCTATCTTTCCCTAGCCTGCAGTAAAATTGGTAGGCCAACTATATTCTGAAGAGAAACTTCTTACAAGTTGAATGTACTTTATTTCATCAAAATTGACTCAGCCGGTCTTGAGTTATAAATATGCCAATTTTAACTTAAAACCTTTATGGCGCTAGCTTTGTTCACAAGCCTACGATGTCTCAGCGCGTATTATATCATTGATGAGATATGACATCACAAGCGCAAAGTTTCCTGGCCATCAGCTGAGATATATGTTCTGATTTTGAGTCTGTGATGAATAAAAGGCTTTTTTTTTTTCGTGGCTTAATGTTTAGAAAAATAACCTAGTAACCCCTACATTTCTGTAAAGGTGGTTTTATGGTGTGTTGTGTGAAGAAATGGGGGGCTTCTATTAGGCACAGGCCTTATAGAGTGAATAGGTAAAAGCCTAATTAAAATTTCACTAGATTCCCTTTCATATATGGATGTCCGCTTATATAGTCACTGCTCTGAAATATTATTGAATGAGGTCTAGCGGACATTTTTATTACATTTTATTTAGGAAGTGCTTATATATTGGCCACATATTTTTATCCGTATTTGTTTCCAGTCGCAATGTAGTACATGTAACGCTAACACTTGGTACCAGTACTGTGTTGCCTGCAACATTATCAAAGGTTTGTTCTCTCTAAGACTGAGAAAAAATCCATTGTCTGCATATATCGACAGGTGGCCAACTTCATGTAATAGCCGTTGACTGACTGTCAGCGAGAACAAAAATGCCAGAAGATGGAGCATGGTGGGAGCGGGGATTTAGAATCTTTAAATACATCTAGGGCCTATTGAATTTGAAATTAGACTGACTGTCAGAGTCAGAAACTAGAGAGGGAGAGACAGATTGGGGGGAGGGGGGGAGGGGGGTGCTTAACCGCACGTGTGTATTTGCTGTTAACGGACATCTAGCTTGCTCTTCCTAGAAAATGTTAGAACTAAAATGGATGGTCCAAATAATGTCTTCCACGTGGCTCGCTGGGACCAATGTGTGGCCTATAAGATATAAGGTGAGATAGGGGGGTGGAGCTTATATAGGCCGGTGGCTGTGGTCATCTTTAGTTGATCAGTGAAAATAAAGGAGGAATTTAGTCCACTGCTGTGGGTTAAGTTGATATTGGCATGGGAATACTATTTTCTTATTTTTGTTCTCATTGACATAGAACAGTTCTTTGTGTAGCTTATATTGACAGAGAAATATATTTACTGTATCTGGTTAATTTCATGATTGATAGGCTACAGAATTGTATTCTTTGTATACAGAATTTTTTCATATTGACTCAGAAGTGTTTCTGTACCTCATTTATTTTGATGCATAGTAGTTTCCATTATTGTCCTACATGTATTTAATTGTTACGCTGGCATAATCTCACAAGAGAATAAGATTGATGTATATGTTTATTGCCCTTTTTGTTATTTCCTCAGATGTCTCAAGGAATAGACTTAGTGAATTACCTTCAGAAATCTGTGATTATCTCAATGCTGAACGAATTAACTGCTACCACAATGTTATCCGCTCCATTCCGGATGCAATTGCCCAGCTTCAAGCACTCACACGTCTTAATCTCAGGTACAATGATTAATATTGAAATATTACTTGTAAAATATTTCAGGCCTACCCTGCCCCTTTCTAGGACACAGATGGTAGTAAGAAAATTAAATTGTTTTTCTGGGATTAATAAAGATCGCTGAATTGCAATGAATTTAGTTTTTACCTGTTGGTTACAAATTTTGAAATAGTTCACAAAATATTAGGCTGAAAAGATTTTGTTCAACATTAATTTGAGGTGTGCACAGTTTTGTTTTAAATGTCTGATTCTTTTCTCAGCCGCAATCAGCTGACCGTGCTTTCACCTGCCTTGTGTGTGCTCAGATCTTTAGAAGTACTGTCTGCCAGCAATAACAAATTGGTTTCTCTTCCAGAAGAAATTGGCCAATTAGAGAATCTGATGGATTTGGTGGGTGATAGTATTTGAAGTTAACCACTTTGTATTTAATTCTATTATATTTGCAAAATATGGTCTAAATTACTTTTTCTTAAAATGATGATTTAATTGTTATTTATGAATTCTTATTATTGAGATTAAAATTTTGTCATCTTAAATTATAGGACATGGAAAAGATTAACATTGAAGTACTGTTTTAATGCTTTATAAGATTTTACCTTTCGTACCCTAAATGTCAATATTGAATAAATTTCATATATACTTTAAGACTAAGATTGCTTGGACTTGGTAGTCTATTTATGTCATGTTTATAGAGATATAACTAGAGGATCATTCTCAATTATAATTTTTTTTGACAGGATGTAAGCTGTAATGAAATCTCACATCTTCCCTTGCAAATTGGGGACTTGTCCTCATTGCGGAATCTTAACCTGAGACGAAATTTTCTTGTAGAACTACCTTTAGGTATGTAGTTGAAGATTGGTTTTCCTTATTACTAGGGAATGCTTTTATCCTTAATAGGGTGTGCATTTATATGTATTACAATTCTTAGTCTATATAATTCAGTGTCGCAAAGAGTGTCAGGTGCCATTTAAGAGTCTTAATCTCTTGCCTTTTGTGACATGCATAATTTCAAATAGTGAAAACATTAAGTGATGTGCTTTCTTCTTGTTAAATGGTCAAACCTGTGTGAATATCGCTCTATGCCTGCCAGCCATTTATCGTTGTCTGTCATCTAGTGTGGTATGCCGATCCCCATAATCTCATTCTCATATTGATGTTACCAAATCATATCTGATATAAGTTTTGCATATAATGCATGGCATGATGTTCACACACTCTCTGAATCTAATAGCTTAAATTTGTGTAGAAAATGTTGCTCTAAAGAGCATTTAAAAATAATGACCACATAAATTATGTGGCATGTGTTTGAATTAACTAGTTCTAGTATCATTTTCATAGAAATGATTTTGTCCGAGAAGAATTATTCAAATGACTGGTGCACGAAGTGTTAGCTTGGACAGTATATTGATTTACAATTAATTATTGTGATAAATGTAGTGATTATGATGATAATTCTGCTGCTGCTGATGATGTTATAGTTGTTTTTGTTTTTCCCCTCCTCCTCTTCTTTTTCTTTTCCTTCTTCTTCTTTTTCTTTTTCTTCTTCTCCTCATTATGATCATCATCATCGCCGTCGTCATTATTATTTTTATTATTATTATTATTATTATTATTATTATTATTATTATTATTATTATTATTATTACTATTATTAT
>JASKDV010044180.1:0-15932 GCA_032466395.1 Aegires albopunctatus | reverse complement strand
CTCTCTCTCTCTCTCTCTCTCTCTCTCTCTCTCTCTCTCTCTCTCTCCCTCTCTCTCTCTCCCTCTCTCTCTCTTTCTCTCACTCTCTCTCACTCACCCCCTCTCTCTCTTGTCCTATATACTTGCATACGGTTTATTAATTGAATCTACTTCCAATAGGGGCCACGGTGTTCTAAGGAGAGATCTAAAACTTTCCATCGGAATTGTTATTTTTGATACTCTATTAGAAGCCCCCCCACCCCCATCCTTCATTTCATGCCCCCCGGGGCGTCTAATAGAGCGAATACGGTATATGTATTCCTGTACAATATTTATTTTCCCTGTCTTAACAATAATAATCAGATAGTTTGCCTTCATATGTGATATATATGGCACTTGTTGTTAGTTCATATCTTTCATTTTGAATTAAAATGTGGTGTTTGGATGAATGTATCAATTTTATACATAAATTGTTATTGTAGACAACTTTTATTCTTCTTTATGGATTATTTTTGACCATTTTATGATCGGCATGGCATGGTAGACCTTCAAGTAGCTTTTGAAAGATATACAGGGCTAAGTCAAAATTGTCAAATTGTGGCAAGTCCTGGGGTAACTGACCATAGTTTTCTGGGTTTGATTAGCAAGCTCCCTTTTCAAGACCATTTTAACATTTTAGCCTCAAAACATTCGAATTTTAAGTTATGTGAAGTTGAAATATCACATACATGAAAATAAAGACATGACATTGAATAGTTATAAATTTATCACATTGTGTTTGTGTCAGGATATTGGTACCCTGGAACATGTGGCAATGCCTCAGAATGGAATTAGACATGAAGGCATTTCTGCTCTAGCGAATGCTTTTGCATCAAACCCTCATCTGAAGTTTCTCAATCTCAATGACAACACCTTTACAGTCAAAGGAGCTGAAGCTATTGCAAAGGTAAGTTCAAAGTGTATTATAGTTCTCTGACGATATCCCTTTATTCTTATACAAATGAATTTTTGATGTTTTCATTGTGTTCTTGTTTTGATTGACGATATATTTCATTTCAAGCGGGCTTGGTTACTACTACTACTATATTTTGATATTGATAGTGAAGGATCAAATTGCTATGAAAAATTTTCTAATACTTTTTTGATATATCATAAATTTCACCTTTTCTCATTATAGGCACTACCAAAGTTACAGGATTTACAGGTCATCAACTTTGGAGATTGTTTGGTCAGGACAAAGGGTGCTATTGCCATTGCTAAGGCCTTACAGAAAAGTCACAAGCAATTGAAAGTAGGCATGCCTTGATCATTTTTATTTGCCAGAGAATGACGAGACGATAAATTATAATTAGCCCTTTAATTATGATTTACAGCATAAGATTCAGGCTGATGATTTAAGTTTTATCTCCCAGGGTCCGTACTGAAGTCTTGAATTTGAGCAGGCAATTCAAAGTCTTGAATTTTAAAAACTTCAATGGCCTGGCTTGTAAAAAAAACAAAACAAACAACCTAAAAAAACAAACCCAAAAATAAATAAAAAGCCGAGCCTCGTATGGTGTCAAATTATTGCCGTTTCCTAGCTAGACTATAACTATAACCAAAACAATTTAAACCTGCCGTTTATTTCATTTCGGGTGTTTTAGAAGATACTCGATTTTGTGCATTTTGCAGTCTTGGAATTTTGTGTCTGGAGTCTTGAAAAAGTCTTGAATTTAGTCTCATGGCAGCTGTATGAACCCTGTCTCTAAAATAAAAAGTCCCCAGATATGTCCTTGTATTGCAAGGATGAACGTAATATAGTGTTTGTTACAAAAATGTTAGTTTAGATCTATCTTTATTTATATATTCATCTTTTCTTTCCCTTTCCCATTTGGAATCCCCTCGCTTCCTCCAACCGTTGTATGTTTTGTTGTTGGGTTTTTTCCACGATTGTTTGACTTTTCAATGTCAATTAGGTCTATATATATACTTTTTTAAAGATTGGTATTGGTAGCTTTGTGCCATGTTAAAAGCAATGTGATTGTTTATAAGGTAATTTTTCATTACAGAATTTGCATGATTAAGCTGATATATGCACTTTTTAATTTTTTGCCTATTCCACAGGAACTTATATTATGTGGCAATGAAATAAAAAAGGAAGGAGGCATTACAATAGCTGAATGTTTGGAAGGGAAAGATGCATTTGGTAAAATTGACTTAGACGGTACGTTGTCTTGGTCAAGTATCTTTGTTGTCACTTATCTTTTGCAATATGTCGCATTATTATTATTTTTCAGGTATTTATGACCATCAAGTTTTTACAGGATCTGTGTTTGAATTTAACCTTGTGTAGTACAAGCTTTTTTTGCATTCTATTATATTAGCTTTGTCATTAAA
Organism: Aegires albopunctatus; assembly: GCA_032466395.1. Taxonomy (NCBI): domain Eukaryota; kingdom Metazoa; phylum Mollusca; class Gastropoda; order Nudibranchia; family Aegiretidae; genus Aegires; species Aegires albopunctatus. Next base: position 13,577 of record JASKDV010044180.1, on the reverse strand, counting down.
GAGATACTAGTATGAATATTCATGAAGTACACATTTGGTAATGTTTGTAAATTTTTACTCTATTTATTTAAATTTCATAAAGCATTTTTAAACTGTTGATCTTATCTATGAAATAGTATTAAAGGAACTTAACTAAAGAGGTGTATCACAGACACATTTTTTTTCTTGTTATCAAATTCCTTGTTAACAAAGGCCTACAAATGTAGCTCTTAGTGCATTCTCAAATCCAACTTTTTCAATGGATCATATTATGTTATACTTTGCAACATTGGGCTTTCCTGTTAAACACTGATTAAGTTTTTTATTTATTGTTATAGTATACATGTATAAATGCGGTTTTTTTCAATCTTCAGCTAACAATCTAGGGGAGCAAGGGTGTGAAGAAGTGAAATATACTCTAGAAGCTGTTGGTTTACAGAATACATTAGAATCATTAAGGTATGGAAACTTTGTTATTTCATTGAATATGATGGAAATATTTCAACGAAAGTTATTATTTTCAATTTCATTGTTAATTAGAATATGAGCGTCATACTGTGGCCACCTTTGTCTGCAGCCAGGTGCTTATCCTCCTAGTCGAATTACTCTACAAAATTAGTTACGATTCTTTTTTAAGGGTGACTTTCCTTTGGTTTAGATTTCCTGCATCTGATGTGTGCTGCGAAATGACCATTGTCAATTTTACAGTTCAGAATTTCAAATTTATTTAAATATGTCAAAGGTCAAGTTTATCTTTAACAAGTACTTACTAAGGTGTGGCCAGTGTCGACACTCCTAATAAGATAGGTTGAATTCATCTAGAATTTTCTTGTCAAAATCACTATGATAATATGATTTTAATTATCTATAAACAGCAGCATTCATTATATCAATTAAATGCATAGCTGCCAACCAGTAGGATAAAATCATACTAAGTACGATTTGACCAATAAAAAGATCATGATTGATAATCTTATTAATTTCAACTGTGGGAAAAATTCTACTTCTGTCACTCCCTCCTCTAAAGCATTTGACAAAGTAGATCACCTAGGACTAATAATTAAAATGAATTATTATGGCATCTCTAAATATCCTAGAATGGACCAGATCCTTCTTGTTAGGTAGGAGCCAAAAAGTAATAGTAGAAGGCGTAGAGTCAGATCCAAATCCTGTACTTTCAGGCATTCCGCAGGGAACAGTACTTGGACCGCTCTATTTCCTTATATACATAAATGACATAAATTGTAATCTCTCTCCTGGCACTCAACTTACTCTTTGCTGATGATAGTTTGTTTTATAGAGAAATAAAATCTAGCACTGACATTAAAATCCTGTAAGAAGACTTAAGCACATTACTAAATTAGGAAAGTAAATGGAAGACGGAATTCCATCCTGGTAAGTGCCAAGTACTAAATATTTGTAGAAAAAAGGAGAAAAATGGTTATGACTACAAAATACACAATCAAAGCCTGAAGGAAACAAAAAGTGAAAAATACTTGGAGTTACAATAGATAATGAATTAAGATGGAAAGACCAAAACAAATCAGTCTGCCAAAAAGCAAATATACCCGAGCATTCTTAAAAAGAAAGTACCCGCAAAATGCCCAAAAAAGATTAAAGAGCAATGTTTCAAAGCAGCTATTATTATTATGTTTTGTGTGAATGCTCTCAATTGTGCTTGATTTGGTTTTGCTTTCCTTCTTCATCAGATGTTTAGTTTTAGTAATGGATTCTCACTTTCTTAGAATAGTACAGTTGTGTATGTGTGTAGTTCATGCCCCTGTGGGTTATTTTTAGATAGAGAGGTTAGATATTCTAGACTCTATCTAGATCTAGATTTACGATTATTTTAGGGGTTTTTCTAGGCTTAGTGATGTATAGAGCTAGATCTAAATTTATCTCTTAAATCTAATTTCAAATTAAATTAAGAACATCAATAATAACTTCTTTATTCCCTCTCGAATCTAGAGGTCTAGACTCTTGACAAGGCTTTGTACTTTGTTCTAAACTCTAAAAATTTGAATTAAATTAATTATCTGATGTATAGGGCCTACCATACTTCTAGATCCAGTACGTTTCTATGATTTTGATAGATACAGACTGTCGAAATGAACTTTTGCGGAAGTTTTAAGAGTAGATCTAGATCTAAATAATTAGATCTAGAATCTTGTCATGCCTTTCCCTTATAACATTGAGTTTGCGTAAGTACTAGATCTAGATCTATTATTGTTTGACTACTAATTTCTCCCCTAAAACTACTAAATATGGTGTCTTCCACTACTAATTCTTAGTATCGTAACTAGGCAGGTCTGTCAGGAAAATGAATGAACAGTTATTGTGGTGATATCCTGCACGCATTCACTGAGACTGAATGTATCTCACCTGAGCCAATCAGAACTATTCTTAAGTTTAAATTCATCCAATCTATAAGCATTGCTCTGTAAGCTGCCATGCGTAGCATAAGTGTACTCTATAAGGCTCCTATATTTTGTTATCTTGCACAGAGCTGCTAACCAATACAAATTTGTAGTCGAAAATACAAAAATACAAATTAGGTGATAAAAATACAAATTCAACAAATCCAAGTTTTTGATGGTTTTCGCCTCAAGACAGCATATAACTTGAACTTGGACATTGGGTGTTTAGTAAAGGGTGTGTATTAGTATGCCAGTAGAATATTTTATTAACATTTCAACTTGTAATTTATTTCATTCAGGGTAATCTAATCTTTTTAATTGGATTTATATATTTTAACTGGACCATGCATGTGTGTAGAGTCAATATTTGTGATTTGATGTTTTTACATTTATTTAGTATGACGATTTGTGAACATTGGTCAATAGAATGCAAATTTACAGATGAAAATACAAATTCTGCAAATCTTAGGTTGGCAGCTCTGTTTACAATTCAAGTGTTTTGTCTCAGATTATAACCTCATTAATATGTTGATCCTCTTCATTTCAGCGGTGATGAAGGTTCAGAGGATGAAGATGAAGACAACGGGGAAGGAAGTGAAGAAGAAGAGGTTTGTTCTGATTTTGACCATGTAATTTTTTTATTTGATTTGTTTAGGATGGGAGAAAATATATTTTAAGGAAAACTAATAATGGGGCTTTTTTAAACAGACTTTTCCACTCATTAAAGTTTTCAAAAAGAATTTGATAGAAAGCTGTTGTTGTTGGATTTATTTTATTACCTTTAATTTGTTTTACATCTTTGCCTAGGAACCAGAAGAAGAGGAAGATGGAGAGATTAGCAATGATCCACACTTACAAGTAAAGGGTTCTGCCTTAACGCCATCCAAACAGGTTAGTTTACAATGTCAAGTAATTTGTATTAGAATTTGGAAATGCAGAAAATTGCTTGACAGCTTTTTTTCTTTTCGTACTCTGGCTATATCTGGCTATTCTTCGAGCTTGTCCATTTGCCTGTCCTGGTGAACGTTTAGGTTGCTAATCCTTTTAAGCATCACTCTTATAATCATTGTTCAAAAAAGATCTTAAAGTGATACCCTATTGTAACAAATTTGTTGGAATTTATATTTTTCTCAATTTTTTTTTACATGACATTCACACATTGAAATATTTCTCTGAATATTGAAAACACAAAAACTAAACAGAAAGTAAGTTGAGGTATAATCATAATAGATTTTAAAATGGGCAAAAAGAAAAAATCAAAACAAAACAACAGCCCTAAACCAAACCAGGAACTACAACAAAATTACTTTAGGTGCTAATTTTTCCCATCTCAATTTTGTTTCGTTTCAGAAGCAAAATCCTGACGACCTAGCTGATCAAATGGACAAGCTCAATCTTTCATGATAGATCTACTTAATTTTGTTACAATTCATTAGTAATTTTGAACAAGCTCATTACAATAAAGACCTAAACACTTTTTTAAATGTATGAATATGCTTTTTACAAAATCCTACTCCTTTTGTCTTTCATTCAGTGGACCAGGGTTTAATACAGCCACTTATAATTTTGTTGATTTTTAAATATTTTTACATAAACCATCATTTGCTATGTCCTAAATCAACGTTTTGATATATGTATTGGTCTTTTGTTTTAAAGCTTGCTCTGGAGTAAGGTTGTTAAATTGTTTATGATTAGCTTATATCTATTTTATTAATTTTACCATCGCAATAATTATTGCTAAGCTTCCTGTGACAGTAATAAGCGTTTTATCTTTAAGCAAAATTGATTTATTTGTTTAAGTGGAATATGGATAGCAGTTCAATAAAACCAAGCATTGTTAGAAGTTATGTCTATGAAAGGAAAAAGTCAATTTAAAACCTATTAACAGCTTTTTAATTTTGATTCAAGATTGATAAAGAAAACCTCATTAAAGAGTATGGATACAAATTTTAATCAGTGAGTTTTGGAACATTGTAAAAAAAATTTAGATGGCTTTAAATCTGATATGGACTTATGACCATTGTAAACCTTACCAACAGAGAGAGAAAAATTATTCCCATTGATTTTTTTATCTTACATCCAGGGTAGTGTTGACTCATAATCTGTTTTAGTTGTCCACAACCTTGTATACCGGAATTATGACTTACTTAATCCACCATCGTTAAACTATTAATCAGTGTAACCCAACACTTTTGCTGGTAACAAAATAAATCTCTCATTGTTCTGATTCCAGCACTCATTGTTGGCAACAATTCAGTATTTTACAGTAAATATACCAATCATTAATCCAATACACGCAGCTTCTTGGCTCTGGGTTTTCTGCAGTGAAACACTGTGCCGTTACAAAGACAGTGGTTTGCTTCAAAAGGAGAGTCAGATCTATACCTACATGGCTAATAACCGAGATAGATAAGAAATTGACACTTATAATGTACCCTCCTAAGTACGATTTGACCAATCCAAAAATCTTGTTTGGAAAATTCTGCTTCATTAACTAGATTTGAAACAGCCATGATGAAGATAAGGCAACTTCAATATTACCAATACTGATATTTCACTTAACTGCTAGAGGGGCGATTTTGGTTTCTGTAAAGTTGGCAGCTATGTATATATATGTGCTCTCTGTCTCACATTAACTGCCCCTTCCCCGCCATGCCAAGTCTGATAACAACAACCTAGAAAACCCCTTTATTGTGTATTATCAATATGACTTATCCGTCTGAAAATTAGCAAGCCAATTAAGCTGATGGATGCTGGCAGTAAACTTGAAGCTATGATCTTGGTTTAACAGACATGATATTTTGAATGGAGAAAAGGTATGAAACTGGCCGTAAAAATCAGACTCTGCAATCATTTCTGTATCAACATAACTGAATCTTACTGTATTTCATTGGGAGGTAAAATGAGGCTTTACTGTCCATTTAATCCTTTAGTGAGCTTGCTGTTTCATTTAAGATTCTGCCAGTTTGTCAGTTTGATATTAAGATAAGTTGCATATTCCATAATACATTTTTTGTGGTGACGGACATTGTCGATTTAATGGCATCAGACTGTATTACTTATTGATTTTTTAAAATCCATTTATTTTTGCGAAATGAATAAGGAATCTCATCCCCTTTTAATCCAAATGCATTCTTTATCACTCATTTTCAAGACAAATGTCGAGCACTGCAAAATTCCATATTCTTTCTTTGTCCATAGCAGAATCATGTTTAGTCGAGAATACTGAAGAAAAACAATGCATCTCAAAACTTAATTTTAATGGGAATAATGAGGGTTTTTGCATTATACAAATAATTTTATAAAGGATTTTATGTGACCAATGCTATGCTATGACAATTTGCTCACAAATAATAATACCTTATGTTGACGTGTTGAGTGTAAAGTGAAATAAACCATTTATATTAAATATCCAGTTTGTTGTGTCATTCTGAAATAAGATATTTTTGTACGTGGTCTTCTAACTTAGCTACTTATTTCATTTCTCCTCTCTTCTTCTCTTGCAATTCTTTTTAATCATCCTTTGATGAAATCAACCATAAGATCACTAAAATGGTGAACAGATTAATGATTTAAATTGACTTTGAATGATTTAAGTATTTATCATTGTATAGGCTTGGATGAACAAGTTTAAATGATTTCATTGCTGGTGTTAGTAGAGCAGGGGCTGGAAGTTGACTTCGCGGTCCTCGTAAATCCAGCTCGTCAGCTGAACCGAGGAAGAAACAATTCTCCGAGGAAGAAACAATTCTCCGCGGAATCCAAAAAATCTCTCTCTCATACACACACATTACAGGGGCGAGATATATATAGATACCCTATTCGTTAAACTTTGGCTTTTACAAAAATACTATACTTCTAGATCTAGATTAAATTTAAATGAAGTACATTATGTAGGATGATGGGCAGTCTAAATAGAGAAATACATCATTCTATATCTACAAGTAGCTTATGACTAGATTCCTAATTCATTGTCATTTGGCCCCGTTTCATTTTGATAATTCATATTATTTAAGGTCTACACAATGTAAATGAATCTCCACCTAGATCTTGATAGACTTAGAGATGCATTGCATAGATATAGATCTATAATAGTCAATGTAAGCCCAGTGGCACTGCACCCTCATTGACGCACAGCTACAAATTCAAAGGCAAAAATACTGTCTGATTTGAACAGTGATTGATTTCAATAGAAAATAAGATTTTTTTTTCCCATGTACATGTATAGACTAAAACATTCACATAAATTAGGGCTCAATGAAAACTGATGAGCAGAAAATCGGGGTCTGTGTCACTGGATGTAACATGTCACTGTACATCTATCTCTAGAACTAGACATTTAGATATAGATTCTTAAGTCCTTTAGACAATAGATTTTGTTACTCTGTGTCACTTGGGGTACTGTATCATTGGAGGTAGGCTACATTAACTATACCTAGATCTAGATCTTATAGAATTTCCTATCCACATGCCCTTTGTCTAGATCTTTATATATCCAGATCCAGATCTCGATTCTGAATCAGGAGTTACACTGGTTTATACTCATAGCCTGCACCGACTAAGCTGCAGTTGTAAATTGATATTAAATATTATGCATTGTTCTATTGTCAATGTGGTTTACAAATCTGCCCTCATCCATTGATAGTGTGTATTATTTAATTAAAGTGACACTATATTAGAATCAATGAAGCAAAATTTTTTCCCGCAATATCGCAGGGGTTTCCACTAGTGTTATAAATTCCGCGCTACGTCTTTCGTAACCTTCCTCTGAAAAGACGTCTCGTAAGATAGACTTGAAATAAAATGGTCTTAAGTGAGTCCCGCCCCTGATAATTTTGAAAGCAGATCATACAAAGTCTTCCCATTTAAAGAAGAAATTTCAAATGCTGAAAATTCACTGAGGTGAAATATATGTAATAAATGACAGCTTGTTCATTTAAATGTTCTACAAAATTCAAATTCTCTTTTAAACAAGAAGTTCCCCTGTCTGAACTTTTACTTTTATTGTTTAGCAAAGTGGTTCCTCTCTAATTTAATCAGGAGTCCTCACAGATGCAACATCATCAAAATCAAAAAGGACCTTCATTAACAGATCTTAAGGAACTACCAAAACCATGCATCAGTTTATAAGCAGGTTCACTTTTAATCTTCTTGTACTACCAGAAAAGGTTCAATATCTGAAAATATCACATGATAACATGACATTCATTATAAAGAATAGAGCTTGTTCAATTCAATACATAGTTCCTCATGGTTAATGGTAACTCCATTTAAAACATCAAACTTTTATCATTGGAAATGCAACAATAAAAATGAATACGCCCACCATGAGAAAGAAAGCAGAAAGCTTTAAAAACTACATCTACAGCTTTCTTTCAATGAAAGTCAGTTTAAAATATTTACATACATTTCATGATTTCAACTTTATTCCCACCTTTGCAGAAAATAAGTGCCAAAGACTTCTTAGCCTTTCCATCGCCCTCAAAACTCATGCAACTTGGACAAAGTGGAGCTGACACTCTATTGCAAGAGTTGGGGGTGAGTAATAGTAATGTTGAATTTGTTTTTAAGCGCTTCACTGGTACCTTTTTGTAGAACTATGATAATTATTGATATTGGTAAAATGTGGGTATATTCCCTTGGGTGTTAATAAAGATTTTGGAATGAATGGCTTGTCTGAAAATCCTCATAAAGCAGTGTGTATTAAGTGGATTCTATGCTACATAAAGAAGAAGCTTGTTTGGTGGAGAGTTAATGCGATGGTTAAATTCATGGCAAGTTTCAAAGGATAATATTATAATTACCTCTGACATGTAAATTGCAGTGCAGTGATTCATAGAACAAGATTTATTCACCTTAAGATTTTAATATTGATATCTCTTCATTTATTGAATAAAAAGATTTCTTAAATATGATATTATGAATGTTGGTAAAGCATCTTATTTTTACATTGAAATTTCAGTATTTTTGAGAATTTCATGTTTTAATTTTTAAAAACATGTACATACTTACTAGTAATTACTAGACAATTATTTCTCTTTCAGGATGACAAAACTGATGTTGACAAGGTGATAGCCATGCTGTTTAAGGTATGTGGGGAAGCTAAAGGCCATGTTTATGGAGTGAGCAATCTAAGGCAACTATCAGTACTATCACAAGAAATCCAGTGGAGAAGAAGCAAAAGAAAGCAGAAGTTAAAAAGCAAAAAGCCTGAACACTTGAGCCACCAACAATGAAATTGAGAACGACAGCTTTTTAGGATGTCTCAACACAAAACATTAGCAGAAAGCCATGGCTACCGATATCTGTAAAAGACCATGCTAATGACGATTAAGCTAAACTTTATTGAAAGGCCAATTCTGTGCCTAAAATGTGGCCCCACGGAAAATTGCGTTTGCGGTTTTTGCATTATGCGCATATTTTCACAATTTTTATGATTTTCCGATCAAAAATTGTAAAAAATAGTGATAAATTTTTAATTAGCATGCTGACCAAATCAGCGATCTACCAGAAGTAAAAGAAGGACAAAGGTGAAAAGAGGAAGCAACTCTTGTTGTTTTTTTAGTCACTGCATTCAGTTAAATTTCTTTCGTCAATAATTAGATCGATTCTTTAACATTAGTAAACTGAATAATTTTTCCATGATATATTTTTATTCTGGCCAAAATGTATCAGTGATTGTCCGAATCTTCGGACAAAACTAGATCTAGATCTAGTGAAAGATAAAAAGTGATAGCGATAGATTGTCAAAAGAAATGAAGAGAGATGGAAGAGACTGGATACAAAAACCAAAACTAAACTACAATGTAGCCTACTAGATCTAGTACTAAGTGCCTAGAATTCTCCTGAACTTTCACCTTCAGCTTACAGGAATTGGACATTTTGAATCTCACTTGAACTGGAGAAATTTCAATATCTCTTATTAAAAAAAGATTAATACAGAAATGGTGTGTCATGGTGTTTATTCTCTTTAGATAAATGAAATGGGCGCGCTGAAAATGTTGATAATTGCATTAAAACAAAAATAGTAGTCTTTGATTTTACGAACTGAGACCATTGAGACTCAAGGTAAACCGGCATGTACAAATATAGCGACCCCCCGGTTGGTTGATTGGTTTAAATATTGTAATATAAAATTTGTGTTGTCTTAAGAACACCCTGCAATTTTCTTGCAATTTTGGGGGTTTGGGTTTCAGAATGCAATTTTCCGCAGGGCCAGATAAACCAGAATTTAGCCCATAAGTTTCTTAAGCATGATATGGAATATATCATACTACATCAAATCCTGGTCAAGACCCCTTTTTTTGGTTTGTTTTTGAGAATGGTGGTAAATGACCATTATCATCTGATTTGACTCCTTGAGTGAGGAAGTCGTCCCTTTGCGGTAGTCCAAACTTAGGCGGCTGCAACAAGGCCTGAAGTCTGAAATATATTTTTCTCACATATCTTCCTGCTATAGACATCACACAATATTTGGGACTCGCCTATCTATGATTATTGATTTGAGTTATTTAAATACTTTTTCTTTACTAGTAATACGGTAATGATTTTATTCTTTATTACTTGCTAATATGGCAATTTGACTTTTGAATATATGAAATGCAGAAAAGATACATACTTGAGGAAAGAAACGACAAAATATTGTGATACAGGAGGGACTGCAACCTGCAACATCTGCATTAGCACAGAATTGGCTTTCCCAAGTAGTGAAATTATTCTGTACTTGTGCCATTGCAGAATTAAGAGAGAGAGATTGATGATTTCACTGTCCTCATAACGAATCATTGCATTCTTGGTACTTTAACCTTTGCATGCCTATAGCGGGAATTCGCTTACAGCGGGATTTTTCTTCTGGTCCCAAAAGTCCTGCTGTAGCCATGTACTACTGTAATAATGTTGACAGATTTAAATACATATGTATTGATTGGGGGAGCAGATAGTTCAGTGGTTAAGGCGCTCGACTACCAAGCCAAAGGTCCCTGGTTCAAACCCGTGCAGGCGTGAATTTGAAATCCAAAAATTTTTTCGGGTTTCTTTCTGCCCCCTTATCCTTAAGTTGCTAGTATATAGAGTGCCAAGTCCTATCGGAGACGGACTATAATATCGAAGATCCTATGTGTATAATATATGCATGTAAAAGGCAGTCTAGGATAACCCTGATATCACCAAAGTAGTGGACATGGGTAAAATTCAATAACAACAACAATAATATGTATTGATTTTCTGCCAAACTGCCATCCTAGTAACAAGTAGGGGTAGAAAAATATCTATACATGCATGGTATATTAAGAGAAAGACTTAATTTGATTTTAAATACATTTATTAAAGGACTGGAAACCGGTGACAATTCATTCTCTGTTTATCCTTGCAGGTGACTCTTGTTGTCAGCACAAACGATGAAACAAAGAAGAAAGCATGTGAGATAACAGGTGAGAAACAATTTCATGCAAGGCAAAACAATCCCCATCATAGTTTCCTGTAATATCATATGTTGACTGTTTTCACATACACAGTGATGATAAGGGGCAGGCAACCCGCTATAATAAGAATATTTGAATATTAATGTTCATCCTCGTACCTCTAGGTCTTGTTGGGTACACAATATTTGTCACAATATTCATATCATATTAAAGCAGGCAGGTTGACCTATGATATGAAAGAGGGGAGTGGTGTCATAATCAGCTTTGCTTTCACCGTGGTTTGCCCAATAGAGTAAATTAAATGAGCTATATTTAAACAAAACAGGTAAACCTAGTGTATAAGAGGATGAGAGATCTTCTTCGCCCAGCTTACCCAAGGTAAACTACTTGGCTAGACCTCTGTATTTCGCCTGCATCTAATATTTACATTCGTTAAATACTAAAAGAATCGTCCTGAAGAGTCCTTTGTCACACAATTGAAACACTCACTCTTATTACGCAAGGCTAGTGTTGGCTATAATGTTAATGTTTAAACATCATTTTATTAATCTCCTATTATTTTTCCTTTTTTTTTTTTTTTTATAAAGTTTAGGAGATCTTTATCAAACTAAATAGAAATAGAACACAAGCAACAAATATTGTATGAGTTAACATTAATGTTTTTATTAAATTAAAAAATAATAAAATTGGGTATCAATGCTCTATTTTTTGTTTTGTTTTTTAATTTTTTTTTTATAATATACATTTTTTTATTTCAATGACATGATGATACTAACCAAAATGATCATATTGACACAATGAAGAAAATGATATGTAATGTATGCATTTTGCAGATGAAACTCAGAGGTTGACTTTGCTAACAAGCTATGATTAATTTATTTTACTTTATTTCATATCAACATTTTTATGTAAGGATAAAAATGTCTGGTTACAATAGTGAGAAGTTCAGGACAGACTTAATCAGTGATTTTTGTCTTATAATATTTTTCAATACCCGTAGAGAGTGGAGATGCCCAAAACATTTTAAAACAGGGAAGGGAAAGGAGGAAAATTGATGCGGATCTATCACACCCCTCCCCTCTCCTTCCTTCTTTCCTTTCTGTTCCAGCTACGCATACTTATGATTTAACTACTCTGTACTTTTGATTTTTTTGAATTCATCTTTAAGAAAAAAAATATGAGGAGAATCTATGAATCTATTGTTGCATTTTTATATTTGAAACAGATAAAGTTCTCCAAAGTTTACTTGACGCAGTAGATAATGCTGGAGTTTTAATAGCCAATGCCTTCTTGGTCAACATGGGGCTGATCAAGGTAAATAGAACCATTAGTATTACATGGCGCTACTCTATGAACCACAAATAAGATCAAGAAAATTCCTTTTAATAATTGATGCATACTTTGAATAAAAGCAAATGGTGCCAACATGAAACTTAGCCAGGCATATATGTAAAAAGCAAGCAAAAGATATCTGAATAGATTATGAAATTGTAGATTCTATGACAAGGTCCTTTTAAAAATGCATTTGCACTGTTCTGTACTTTTAAAAATGCTTTTGCATTGTTCTGACTAAATGTAAATTCTGTTTGCAGAGTGAGTGCAAGAGACTTTCAAAACCGGCCAATATTGCTGGACCTCTGCTGGTGCTAGAGCATGTTGTGCGACAGTCCTATTTTACTTCAGTGGCAAGGGAAATCTTTAAGTGCTTTTTGAGCAAGTAAGTCCAGCATAAAGGGAATAAACTTATTTGGGCAAGATTAAGCACCATTGTTCGTCAGTATCCTTCACAAATCCTCTTATTATATTACAGACTTACCATGGTGTTGAAATACCTCACAACATGAAATAGAAATGTCATGCAAGCAATGTAGCTGCTAAAGCAAGTTGTGCTTACAATCTGTCAAGAAATCTGAAGTCAGCTTCAAAGGAGGTCATATCAAAAATATATATCTTACAGCTGTTGCCCCCTTCTTCAAATATGCAAATGAAGAATGGACCCATATTGAATATTGCGCAGTATACATCAGTGCACTTGAAAACATCCATATAAGGTCAGCTGGATATGTAATCGACAACTACTTTAACACCATGAGCATCACAGATATTATAAATGAAGAAAAATAAATATATAAGGAGCCCCTCGTCAACAGGAGTTAAATAGCATGTGAACAGCAAAATCTCCATCTCAGATACAGAACTGAGAAATGCACGACACACCAGACTCCTGCAAAAGCAGATGTATACGTAAATGCATTCTTCTAAAGAACAATCAGAGGTTGGAATATAGGCTCTATCCAAAAGTATTGCCACCTTGTCAATTAACAAAGAAACACTTCAATGGCCTCTTTCCTGCTTCAAAAATATAGTGACCCTAAGATATACTGCACCCTCTTGCCAGCCTTTTGTCTTGTCTTGGTACAAAAATGACACCATCTGGCAATGTTTATCACTAAGATTCTTTAACATCCTTATAAATAATAGAAGAGTTCAAACCCATGTGTCACTCCTCCTCCTAAACCACAAGCACTTTATTCACCATTTTTTTCGTCAAAAGTTTGGTAACAAATTTTGGAAGAATGGTACGCTTTGAAATTTTTCATTTTAACACCCAAAAAGCAACAAGTACGTTTTTAGTGCTTTTGTTCCGATACATCGAAACAACGAGGGATTTATTCATAGAAACGAAACGATACAACGAAACGAACTTCACGTTCTTATTTTTTACCCGTATTATCAGTATCGAATACAAAGTATTGAGAGT